>JBBPMM010000139.1:0-56766 GCA_038090335.1 Solioccasus polychromus | reverse complement strand
TCTTTAGTGACTACTACCAATTCTACAGGTACAGTACTTTACTTACCATTATCACTTACTCTTAGCATAGTGACTACTACCAATTCTACAGCTCTACAGAGTTTTTTCTACAACTCGCTGAAAGAAAGATTCGGCACTGGCGAGTGAAAGGTAGACGAGAGGTGGGGACACCGATGGATACGGGAAATTGGGTTCGCTGCCTCGCGGTGTCGCGAGACGGAAAATGGATTGTGAGCAGGACATACAATGGTTGGGTGACTGTTTGGGATGCGTATGGTCACGAAAAGGCGAAGAATTGTATTGGACACGACAACCGTGTCTATGCGGTCGACGCTTCTGCGGACGGGACGAAAATCATATCCGGATCAGATGACCGGACTGCTCGCGTCTGGTCCTTGTCGACTGGACGGCAACTGCATGGCCCTTGGTCACACCGTGGAATCGTATCCACGGTCTTATTCTCGCCTGACCAGCGTCTCGTTGCCACCGCCTCAGAAGAGTGTATTCGCATTTACAATAGTCTGGATGGCCTCCTCGTCGTCGAGATTTCAATTCAAGTCAACTCCCTCGCTTGGTCCAATGTCAGTGACCGACTCTCTGCCTTGTCTCAAGACGGGAATATCAGCTGTCTCGATGCATCCAATGGAACGACACTCTCAATGGCCAATCCACACCAACGATTCTCTTTTGCTAGCAATAGCACATTCATCGCGGTCTCCGCAAACAAGTCCGTCTCATTATGGGACACTGCAACGCACGAGCGGATCGGATCGGTCATCGAGTATCCAGCGGCCGTCGAGTCCATGGCCATCTCGGAAAACTTCGACCTTGTGGCTGCTGCAAACAAGTATATCTTTGTTCAGAGCCTTCGAAATGTACTTCTCTCTCGGCATGGGAATAATGTAAACACATTTTCACTCGGACTTGCTTCCCAACCGATTGACCTATTGGTTTAAAGGACGATTCGACAGGAACTGATCCCGTGACAATCAACCCATCTCTTGATGTGCATGAGGAAACCCCAAGTACGTCCACTGTGTAGCTCACTTGCCTTTGATAATCACATTCGAGAACGCAGACCATGAAAAATCCACCAACAAACTCCGGATACAACCTTCAGTCCGGTTCTTCAAGAGTCACTGACGTCCATGTACAAATGGTATCACAATTCGGCGCTTACGGTCGTCCACCTAAAGGGCGTACCGTCTGGCTCGAAGCTTCTTGGAGCACTGATACGGTGTCTTTGGAACACGTGGGCCTGGACATTGCAAGAATTTTCGTGTCCAAGGTCATTTGATTTTACACCGAAGATTGGAAAATTTATCTTCCCGAGGAGATTGTGTATAACCACAAGGAATCATCTACAATTATGGCCGAGATGGCAGCTGCAACCGGTATTGACGCATATGTCCTTCTCTCCCTCCGTCCTGGATCGAACGATGTACGACAGAAGTTGTGTCTTGCAGCGACGCGCGTCGCCACGAAACAAGAAGATATTGCCTACTCACTATTTAACGTCGCGCTCCCGGTCACATATGGCGAAGGCCAGGAGTGTGCTCTCTGTCGACTCATCAGCGATGTTCTGAATCTCTCAGGAGACGCCACTATCCTTGCGTGGACGGGGAGGGCATCCGAATACAACAGTTGTCTTCCTGCGGAGATTACTGTCTATCGCGAGTCCTCATCGCTCTATATTCCGTCTCCCATCGATGACGACATCATGGAACAATTTGTAGCGGATTTACAGACGTCGTTTGAGTCGGCGGTCGTGTTATACAATCGTGTTGCCAGTCTTCGACCACCACGTTTCTCCGGACGCCTCTTGTCCCTACCATGTATGATGTTTCCGCTACAGCCTCTGTCGACCGGAAAAGGGGAGCCTTGGCACGTTTATCGCGCCGCAATAGGTGGACTCGGAAAATGTCGAAATCAAGATGACAGAAGACCTCTCCACCTTTCCGAATCTATTTCTCGTACATCCGTGGTTGCATGGTCTTGCTGATCCTGCCCCTCCTTTCGAGAATTTCATGGCCGATGTTGGGTGCCGGACCATTCCTACCACTCCATGAAAACGATGCGCACGTTTCTCTGTCGATCAACACATCAAGCCCAACACCCTCACAGAAATCGTATGTCGACAAGCAACGAGAGCACTACGACTCCTTGCACGTCTCAAATAACCCTTTGGGAGGGGTGTTACTCGCTCCTCTGTCAAACCGGGAATACAAGCGGGCCGTGTCGAATCATCTCATCACCGCCCAATTGCTCCAGAACGTCACGCCCGAACAACTAGTTCCGCTGATACGCACGATAGACGTCGTCTAGTTCGTGATCGGGAGTTCGGACATTTCTTTGTTTTCCACCACATTCTGCTACTATCTTGTTCGCATTGTTTAGCATGAAACTTGTTGTATACCAGCTCCGCGACCCTATATCGATGGGAAGATCATCGCGGCCTCTGCTTGAAGTTGGTGGCTCGTGAACCACTCTGTGATATTAGTCGGCAGTGTCCTGACCTGCGTATGTTTGGGCTCTTCGTTCAGTGAGTGTCCTGTCCTGAAGGAAAATACGAGTCAATGGAGCAGATCGGCCGTCGCGTTTTCCTCGAACAAACCAAAGTTGAAGAGGTCGATTGCCCGTCTTTCAATCAATCTCGCGTTATTGCCCCAGGAACATCTCGTCCGTGACTGAGACGCTCGTCAGTACGACTCTGGATTTCGCATCCCTTCGCAAGTTCGGTGGCCGGGCTTTTGTACGATGATTTGACTTTTGGGGTACCTTGACTATGTAGGCGAAGGACAGGAATGTACTCCTGGTCGGCTTCTAAACAAGGTTCCGAATCTTTCAGGAGACGACACTATCCTGGCGTGGACAGGCAGTGCGCCCGAATACAATAGTTGTCTCCCTGCGGAGATTACTGTCTATCGCGAGTCGTCGTCACTCTACATTCCATCCCCCATTGAAGATGACAAGATGGAGCAATTGGTGACAGGACTAGTACAAACGTTATCACTTGAACCAGCGGTCATGCTGTACGATCGCACCGCCCGTCTCCGATCTCCCCATTTCAGTGGTCGTTGGTTAGGACTATCTTGTGTCAATTTTCCAGTGAATGGTCCATTAACTGGAATGGGCGAATCTGTGTGCGTTTATCGCACCGTGATAGGTGGACTCGGAAACGTCAAGATCAAGACTGGAAGGCCTCTCTGTTTACCTGGACTTGACCCTTGTTCCATGGCTGCAATATCTCGTCGATCCTGCCTCATCTTTCGAAGATTTTGTGGCCGCCGTTGCCATCTGACCGTCTCTACCATTCCATGAAAACGACAGAAACAGCGACGCTGCTCCACTCGTCAACTCACCCACGACATCATACCGCTCCACATAACCATACCTCGACAAGCGAACTCGGGCGCTACGACTCTTTGCGCGTCTCAGTTGCCATTTGGAGGTCTGTTGCTCGTTCCGCTGTCCAGCCGGGAATACAAGCGCGTCGCGCGGATCATCTGATCACGGCCAAGCCACTCAATTGCAAGTGTGTCACGCCTGATCAACCGATTCCATTGGCACGCACGTTAGACGCGTCTAATTTGCTGTCCAGCGTTCGTCGGGTTACTATCGCAGCAGTTTGTTATCCGTCTCATACAAGTCATACTTGTTTCGTATGAATATGTCGAACGACATTGTAGTGTTTTATGACGTGAGCACATATTGTACATATACCACTCTATATCGATGGGGAACCGCGATAATCTCTGCTCGGTGGATCATGAACCACTCTCTGATGCGCAGAATCACTTCGAAGTCATGGCGGGCTGGTAGGTACTTCTGCACACTTAAAACTCTTACATTGGCCCTGAAGGAAAATTTGCGCCAGAGGAATTTGAACATGTTTTTGTGATGAAAGTGAAAAAAATATAATAGAAAGTAACTACAGTCATGACGAACAGCAAGTCCCTGTCGATTAGTGGTTAAATCGCCACGTTGTGGAACTCACAGTACCGTGGCGCCGCAGGTTCAATTCCTGCCAGGGACATTTGTTTTTTTCATCCCACCCTAGACATGCATTTAACGCAAGACGTAGTGCGCAGGATCAATGTTGAAAATCCAGGAAGGAATTTGCAGCTGTATGATTCCCTTGGGTTTAATTCGACCCATGTACGCATTTGAACTACACAGGGAGCAAGTATCGATTGTAGCAGAAGAAAAACTTGACACCAACAGCATGGAACATACCGATCCAAAGCATCAACAGCGTAGCGAAACGTTCGCCTCAATTCCGAGTCATGATCTATGCCCCCTACGCCCGTCAAGCCGATTACCACACGCCTTGGGTTGCCTGTGGGCTGCTTGGCCCTGGTGTGCCAAACCCACCACTAGTGCTCGAGTAGACCGAGTTGGACTGGGTGAGCGGCGGTGCTGCGGCGGCGGGCTTGACTGCCTCCACCTCCTTACGATACTCGATCTTCTCTACGCGTACTTCGCCCTCGACGAGCTGATAAACGTACGTGACGACGACAGCACCTTGAATGTCCATCAGAGCAAACGAAGGTGTCGGATCGCTAGACAAGGTCGTCAGAACGTCTCGTCCCGCGAGATGGGGACACAGAGATTACCCGCTGTGAAGCCCCGTCCAGGCGCCCGTCGCCGAACCGGGATTCACGAAGAACCGGCCGTCGTATTCGATGGCTTGGAATCTAGCGAAAAATATAAAAACAATACAGCGGTCAGATTCGACGCGTCAGGAGTAGCGGAGGAACGGCAGACTCACGTGTGCGTGTGACCCGATACGAGCACGTCGACGTCCATCTGGCGTGCAATGGCACTCAACGCATCGAGATCCCCGGTTGGCACGCATTGGTGGCCGTGCACGACGCCGATGCGGATCGGTGCGTGCACCACCGTCGCCGAAGGCGGAAAGCCGGTGTTCTGCAAATGAGGTGTGCGTGTGAGCGCGCGCGGTGTTCTATGTATGCACGGGTGGAGCAAAGATGTACCTCGTCGTAGTCCCCTCTGACGACGCACACGTCGGACGCTACGGTGCGCAGGTACTCGTAGGTCTCGCGGTCACAGACGTTACCTGTGCATAATATTTGCTGGATCTTTCCTGGAACGAGGAGCTTGCGGAATTTGGCGGGGAGATCGTGTGCGCGATGGGGGATATGAAAGTCGCCGACAATGAGGACGAGGACCATGCTGGACGAATTGAACGGTACTTTCCGCTCAATCAAAGTGCAAGTAGTCGATTAGGTAAGCTCCAGAATACATGGGTATATGGATCAAGGGCAAGGCCTTTGTATCCCGAGTCCGTATCAGAATCATTCCCTAAAATTCGTCCGTAAAACCCTCAGTCCCTCGCGATCCGAATGTTCCAACTTCACGTGAATGTAATGTGGTGAACGAAAACTTCGTTGACATCATTGCAATACGTACTTCCCTGCACAGAAGTACAAATACAATTGAGTTGCTGATAGACTCCAATTCTAGGTAACACTCACAGATCCGTACTTGATGGTCACCGCTTCCAGAAGCGAGAACCGTCCCATTACTGCTGAGGTCAACAGAAGTCACTTTGGAGAGTATGCGTCAATAAGAGCATGGAACATGACGAGAACTGCACACCAGTATTCGTATGTCCCTGAATCATGAAATACGGGACCCCACTCCTCAAGTCCCAGAGGCGAACAGTCCCATCTCGGGACGAGGATGCGAGGCGCTGCTCTCGCCCTACTTGAAGCACCGAAACTGACAGAACAGCGTCCTGTAAGAGCGCCGTTAGAGCCCAAAACGCTGGAAATGAATGCCATGCCTTGTGTCCTTTCAAGGTCTTCTTGCATTCGAACCGCTTCTCGACCGGTAATAGCTCCCAGCACTTTAAAGTTTGGTCCAGGCTGGCACTGACGAGGCACATGGTCGAGTTTCCCATGTCACTTGGCAGAAACTGAATACCATAAACTCCGTCCGAGTGCCCGTGGAGCATAGCGACGGCCATTTCACTCCCCGAGTCCGAGGATATATCCCAAACTCTAATTGTGCCATCAAGTGACCCAGCAGCAACGAAGGATCCTGTTGAGTCGACCGCGACAGAGGTGAAGACGACCTTATGCGACAACCTCTCCTCTGGGATCGTGGGATGGAGAATACGGCAAGTCGGTTGGGTTGTTTGTGTCACATCAGCGGAGAACCCCCAGACCCGAATAGTGCGATCACCCGATGCGGAGAATAAGGATCGAGAATCGGTCGCGAACGCCAACGCGTAAACCTCGCCAGTATGTCCGCTCAACGTTCGAAGGAATTCACCTGTCTTGACGTTCCAGACCTATCAAGTGTGTCAAGATCGCGGTTGGTAGGATCAATTGTCCGCGTACACGAATGTATTTGTCCTCTGATCCTGCTACCAATAATTTGTTATCAGGGCTTATAACGACGCTACGAGCGTGATTGGCCTTTCGTCCTTCTTGTTCAGCACCCAGTAGGAAGCTGGACGGTAACACAACACGTTATTTTGGGAACGGAAGCCATCAACAGTGCACCCACGTCAATTTTGTCTGCTGTTCTATATCGTACAAGATGACTGCATTGTCGGTTCCAGCAGCGAGCAACGAGCCATCGGGGGAGAACTTCAGGCAACAAACAACCCTAGTTTGTGAGAAGAATTGAGTTGCAAAGGGAATGGATTTCCTCGAAATGTGGAGAACCCGCACCCGTTATGGGCATAGTTTGCACAGAGCTGTACGTCCATCTGACGCCGTGCGTCGGCATTGAAGACGGCCAGCCAACCTGCCCCCTCCTTGACAGAGTAGGACGGTGCTGTCAGAGGGTCTAAACTGTACGACATGGACGGAAAACTGGACGGGAACATGTCAATACGCCAAGCAAGGGTGGACGAGGACGGCTTACTTGGATGAAAAACGGAAAGGAGTCGTCCTATCTGGAGGTAAGACAATGTCACGTATTTGAATGTTTATGTGTTTGCAATCTAGACCGATTGGCTGGATGCATTTGGTGATATGGAACGGATGCAATAAGACATCGTGGGCCAACCGTGTTTGATGCAATTTAAGGTTGTCGCTCTGAGACCAGAACGGTACACGTGTAGCTCAATTGACGCAGTTTCGAGACAATGAGAAGTAAAGATTACCGACGAAAAAGTAGTAACACGATCGCTTGGATGGATGAAACCCGAAGGCGCACGGCAAGTCCGGGCAAGAAAAAAATTCTCCGTCTACATACGTAAGAGTGTGGCAGATCCCTGGAAGTTTAGATAAAAGTTGGACCAGGGCAAAGGGAGGAGAAACAGCCCAGCGAGTACAGTCTGAGAATAGACCGGAACCGTGGCAACCACCGAACAACGGCGAGGAAGAGTCGTGTGTTTAAATATTCGCGGGCATTGAAAAACCCGATTTGTAGATTTATCACGTGACTGTACCTGCTGTGCAAGTACTCCCGAAATGGACATGCCGCCGGGAACGCCAAACGTGGGAAAGAATGCGAGTGCAGGGTCCAACTCCAGCGTTTGTTATAAAGGGCGATGATCAACACCCACCAAGAACGTTCCCAACCTCCTCCATGTCCTCCACAATTTACAACGTAAGTCCCCTTCTCTTCTTTTTTTCCCTCTTTCTCTCCCTTCGTTTTACCACCAAACCATCCCTTTTATTGCTTGTGGCGCTTCCACGTCGCGTATCGGTCTCGCGCCAACAGGCGCAAAATTTCAGTCCGGTCTAAACCGCCGTTTCTCCACCCAACTCATCTTTTCCCCCTCGATTCATCTAACCCCTCCGTCTTATATCAGCACAGGAGCCTTCAACCGACGGGCCCGCCCGCTCAGGGGCCAAGCCAGCACACCCACGCCCGGCTCAATGAGGCTTTCGATACCATTCGCCAGGAATTTGATGTTCTCACGTCCGATTTGGGTCTTTTAAGGAATCAAAGAGACGAATACGAGTCTAAAGGTGCGTATTCCTCCCTCTCTTACGCCTCAACGTCTCATCACGTCCACAGTCACCTCCCAAATCAACGAGTTGAACATTATTCGCCAGTCCCTCTACGAACTCGAATCCCAGCACGGAAAAATACGACAACAATACGAGGACGAACTTACCCGGTTGCGGGCGGAGCTCCATGCGGCTCGCCAGGGTATCCCTGCGAATCCGCCACCCCACCCTGCTGTGGGTCCTACCTCAGTTGGCCCATCCGGTCCTCCTGCGCCCCCAGCATCTGTGCCCGGCGTACTCCCCGCAACTGGTCCCGGTTCCTACAACGACCCCTATTACGGTCGTGATCGAGACCGAGACCGCGATCGAGAACGGGAGAAAGACCGTGAACGAGTTGATCGCGAACGTGAGCGCGAGATTCGGGATCGTGAGCGTGAGCAACGCGATCGCGACCGCGAACGCCCTATTGAAGTCCGTGACTCAAAGCGCATCAAGACAGAACGGATGAAGGGTGAACGTCCAGGTAAACTTTTTCCCCCAAGCTCCGCACGTTCCCCGCCCCCTCATGGATATCGCGCCCCCTTTTCTCCTCCTCTATCTACAACAGATCATTATAGCCCCTCCCTCGGTCCTGGACCAACACCCAAGCTTTCTGCTCCAGCGGGTCCGCCGACTTTCCAAGGTCCTGGGCTTCCACCTCCTCCATCAGCACATGGGCCGTACCCTCCGGGCCCGGGAAATCCGCCTCCCTCCGGCCCTACCGAGCCACTACCAGTTTCGAGCTCTCTAGCACCTGTCAACAATTCCTCGAACGGTGGTCAGTTTCCTGACGACCTTGATCCACACAACGTCCCACCAGAATTGAAGAAAGAGGGCAGTGACTGGTTTGCAGTATTCAACCCAAAAGTGAAGCGAGTGCTTGACGTGGCACTAGTGCACACGCTTATACACGAGAGGTATAGTGATACTCCATCCATCGAACGATACAAGATTATAACGTATCTCTGCAAAACAGTGTGGTATGCTGTGTGCGATTCTCCGCAGACGGAAAATTCCTTGCCACTGGTTGCAATCGTACAGCACAAATCTATGATACCAAGACAGGCGCAAAGACGTGGTACGTAGTAATTTGCCCCTGTGCCCGACACCAGAGCAGTCATTTTGCGCCTCACAGTGTCCTTATTGACGAGTCGGCCGGAAAAGTGGGAGATTTATATATTCGCAGCGTATGTTTCAGCCCGGATGGTAAATACCTGGCCACGGGCGCCGAAGATAAGCAAATACGAGTAGGTTTTGCGTGGTCTTTCCCGACGGTTAGGTCTGAATTCATTTTAAGATTTGGGATATTGCCAAGAAACGTATTCGCAACGTCTTTGATGGCCATCAACAAGAAATTTACTCTCTCGACTTTTCCTTGGATGGCCGCCTTATCGTCTCGGGTTCAGGTGATAAAACAGCTCGAATTTGGGATATGGTGGACGGTTTATCAAAAGTCCTCACCATCAATGATCCCGATTCGTTGAATAACGACGCGGGGGTAACTTCGGTTGCCATATCTCCCAATGGACAGCTCGTCGCTGCAGGCAGTCTCGATACGGTTGTCCGAATTTGGGACGTTACCAGTGGCTTATTAATTGAACGACTGCGAGGCCATAGAGACAGTGTTTACAGCGTGGCTTTTACACCGGACGGCAAGGGGTTGGTGAGCGGTAGTTTGGACAAGACACTGAAATATTGGGACGTAAGCGGCTTGATGAATGGTGCTAAGCGAAAGGATGCCAATGCGAACGGCAAGAAGGAGCTGGAGAAGTCTAGCCAGTGTACCATGAACTTCATGGGCCATACGGTATGTTTAAACGGTTGGTGGGTGGTCAGCCCTAGACTCACTTGGCGTTTGATAGGACTACGTATTGTCCGTTGCCGTATCACATGATGGGCAATGGGTTGTTTCAGGGTCCAAGGACCGTGGTGTACAATTCTGGGATTCGCACTCTGCAACCGTGCAATGTATGCTCCAAGGGCACAAGAATTCTGGTGGGTGGCCAAAATTTGAATATTATCCTTGGATTAAGACGTTATCCAGTGATATCAATAGATCTCAGCCCTGCGGGCAATATTTTGGCCACCGGGAGTGGAGACTGGCAAGCGCGGATATGTATGTTTTCTATCTGCCGTTATCAGACACTCGTTGACGTGCTATCCCAGGGAGTTACCAAACCATCTAGCGCCTTTATCTGGCTTGTCTGTCCTCAATCGCGATGTTGCATCTACATGTAGCGCCTTTTTTCTTGTTTCGCCTGTGTAGTAACACCTGTTTCAAAGTTCCGCACTTCTTTCTTATATCTATACGAACCAGTTCATGTCCGAGTTTTATGATGAAGTCGCTCTGCAACTCCAATTTGTGCGACCGGCAGCGCCTTGGAATTTAATTGTCATGCTCAAAGGAAATAATAGTACAGAATTCGGAGTTTAAGGGATTGTCTACTGTGACTTTCGCCTTACTGTTTGCTGCCCCTTACCTTAACCCAAAATGAACCATTCGGCCACTCATACTCTGCGATACTTTGTTTGCGCATCTCGATGCTGTAAACGTTGACTGGGTCCAGTGACACATAAGAAAAGGAAAGCCCGCACCTGTAACCCTCGGCCGGGTTCAGAGGTACGTTGTAACGGCCTTTAGAGTTGACCGAGCAAGGGTAGATGAAATGCTCGTGAAGATGGTCCACAAACTCGAGGACATTGCGCTCCATCGTCCCAGAGACGGCGATGTAGTCGATCAAACTGGAACGCGGTATGTGCTAAAGCCCCGTGCTCGAGAAAGAAAGCGAGCGAAGCTTACCTCAAGTGGATGACGTATTCGCATAGGCCGACGCCACCAGCGTGTGGACAAACTGGCACGCCGAATCTCATATGTAGGTGAGTGGATTGCTTGGGAAAGGTTCATTGATCGCGTGCTTACTTGGCAGCCATGAGAAGAACACTCAATATCTCGCTGACACCTGCCAAACGGCAGGAATCGATCTGGCATACGTCAATGGCATCGGCCTGCAAGAGCTGCTTGAAGACCATGCGATTGTGGGCGTGTTCGCCGGTGGCAACACCAATGCCATGAGGCTTCAATGCCTTGCGAATGGCAGCATGGCCAAGGATGTCGTCTGGTGCGGTCGGCTCCTCGATGAACCTGCGATGAACATGAGGGAGGTACCGAAGAAAGCGGCAAGGGTATTCACCAAGGTTTGATGACCTCGAGTTTCTTCACATACTCGATTGCCTGAGGCACGTCCCAAACCTGGTTGGCATCGATCATGAGCACCGCGCCGGTGGGGCCCGCGTTCTTTCCTTGGAGTTCAGGACTTGTCGGATCACGGTCCTTTGAGCCGGGTGGGAGGTACTGCGGGTCGTCGATGATAGAGCGGATGATCGATCCACGGCGGAGATCAGATTCGATATCCGCACCAACTTTCATTTTGAAGTGGTTGAAACCAGCGGCGACAGCCTCCTTTGTGAGCCGCGCAACCTTCGCGTCTGAATAGCCTATAGAGGGATCAGCCGTACACCATTTCAAAATCATTTGTCCGTCTTACCAAGCCAGCCGACGGACGTGACATAGGCGGGGTATCTATCAAAGACTCTTAAGTACTGCAGTGCGGTTGGTGGCATGGTTACTTACCCAAGCTCTTTAACAGTTGCCTCTCGGGTCAGCTTTTCCGCTTCTTTGGCCTTGAGCAGAGCGATGGCCTCGTCACGTGTGATGGCATCCGTGATGTAGCGGAATGTAGTTGCATCGACAAACTCTTCCTATGGAAACAATTTGATGAGTGACCAGATCGCAGTGCGAAGCAGGTCTTACCGGTGTCATGTCTACCACAAGTTTCCATAGGGGTTTTCCCCGAGCACGGGCAAACATATCCCATAACGCATTATTCACAGCAGCTGTTGCGATATGGATAACACCCTTCTCTGGACCGATCCTGATGGAATTGCACGTCAGTCTTTACCATTCTGTATCAGCAGATCGTTCAACAGTAAACGCCGACCATCGCAGCTGTGGATCAGAAGTCATCCAATCCCAAGTTTTCCCCATGCTCTTGAAAAGATCCTCTGGCTCGCGACCAATAAGTTTGTTTGCAATCACTGCGATGGCTTGACAGACCTGCGATTAGGATGGAATCACTCTTCAAATTGAACAAGTGGCCCAACTCACGATTTCGGTTCCACGACCAATGGTGAATGTCATGCCATGTCCGACAAGTGGGGATTCCCCATCCGTGAAGATGGAGACATAGGCAGATGTATAATCACATTCGGTATTCCTGACAACGCAGTCAAGTACTCGACGTTGACATCGGCTATGAGAAGCATTTTGTGGCGAACTCACATCGCATCCGATCCATCCCCCGAGAGCGACGTCGGAAAACGAACGTCTGTCCAGCGAGACCATGAATGGAGTCCACGCCTAACATTCAGGGATGACCTCACCGTGCGTTTCGAAATGGGTAATCTTCCGAGTCATGGTGGTTCACTGTCCTGTGTGAATGGGGATTGGGATGTCTTGCCTGTTTCCGCTCCTCTTTACCCCAGATTTATAGTTTCAATAGCCCGGAGCCCGCCGGAGCGGCGGTCGGGCATTGGTGTGCATTCAGAAAGACAAACTGTCGCTGAACTAAGCAAAACGGTTAAACTTTGAGAGTAGTACTCACGCTTGAACCATAGAACTTATTGCACTGCATTATTGTATGGTTATCCCAGACGAAGATGAGCCCATGCGAAATTCCAACGGCTCAGACAGAAGATGGTTTGGTGTTCCCACAGCACAGAGCCTCACAATCTCCATTTATTGGCACATTCTAATGCGGTATAGTGTTCACTGCACGCCTTCGTTCAAGTATCATTACTACCTTCAACAAAGCCCTTGGTCACTCAGGGTTGAAGCTTAAGACCCATACTACTCGGAAAACACATCATTTCCGCGATCTGAGTAAGACGACACTACTCACTGTCAACATTCTCCACTATTTATATCGTCCGGGCGGTGTCAATATTTCACGTTTGTGATTCGTATTTGGTCTTTGTCTTATAGTCTGATGTTAATAGCTGGCGACTAGACTAGTGCTCGATTGTGGTCGGATGGTCTATGTGAAGTGTCTTCTAATCTCTGTTCCGGGTGCCAACCTTCAACTTTGAGCCCTGTTGATATTACGGAATCTCTGTAGAAATTTGTCTCCGCCAGGTCGGGAAAACGCCAAGTTTGCAAAACTAGCACAAGCAAGGTCGAACCTGAATATATCTGTAAACGCCATCCTCTAACTCAAAAATTATCGGTCAGTTATAGATACTCGCGTCTCATTGGCATGTTGATACCAATTCGTCAAGTTAGACACGTTGACGGCTTTTCGAGGAATCGGGACATAGGGGTTCTTCGGGTACTCCATATGTGAAACAGGTCGACATAGCGGGCCGACACCTCATATTAGAGACAAATGCAAGAATTTGATGTTGCATTCTCCTGAGCCTTGGCCGAAAACCAGCTTATCAGTGTAGCTCTCTGAACGAGCTTATGAACGTGTGATGGGGAGGGTTGCGTATCCTGATAAAAAGATTACAATCGGAGGACAAGCATATACTTAAGGTCACTTTACGCTTTTCTCAGTCTTATCCTTTACACTGGTCATCACTTACCGCAGCGTTTCTACGAATTGCAGTCATGCGTATTACTACTCTTGCTTTTACGGCTTCATTCCATGCTACCCCTTCCGGCATTTAGCAAGCTAACGGTGCTGTTGAAGGCATTGGTTTCTCTGGGATGTGCCACGGCAGTGGTGGTTGTCCTGGCAAAATCGTCTCAGGCCGCAGTGCTATACAGGTAGATGCTATGCATCTGATTGATCCCAATCTAATATCGCATACTACGGCATGTCGCATTTTCATTGGTTTCGTGCCCGTCGTCTCATCGCCATTTAAGAGCGGTATATTCAAGTTGTATGTGGTGACTTTATTTCCCAGTCTATAAATAACATGATCTCTTTAATACAAGACTACAAATACACACGCAAATCGCAAGATGATGATCGTGTCCTTTAGACTAGGCGAATAATGGTGTGGGGATCCGTCGTATACGCATTGTTGCTCTCACTCTGTGAGGGGTTGTTTGCACGTTTGTGGATTGTGAGCCAATATATTCATGGTTCTTGACGGGCAAAATTAGCTTTTAGTGTCTCTACAAATGGTATGAACCGATCCATACCTTCTCTCCACGTGCAGCTACGTTTGGGATTGAAGTTACGGGAAATCTAACGAAGGATGATTGTGGAGGACAGTTCCGATAAATCATTTGACGGACTGCCTTTCGGGAACAAACAAGACGCTCGCGAAATGAGGGGGATAACCCATGACAGTCGGGAACTGTAGTGATGCATGCATGGTCGGCGAAGCTCATCCCATGGACAAGTAGTTCCTGCGCATTGTTTGACCACCAATCCTCCATGCGGCCTTGGTACCTCTCCAGGCGTGTGACGACAGCCACCATAGAAACCGTGGGAGGGAGGGAATCACGAATGGCTTCGTAAGTTTTCAAGTGCGCTACTTTTGCTCTGTTTCCGTGCATGCAATACACGAGGAGCTGTATCTCCCCTCTGTCTCTTATATGGTGGAATGATTTGATCAACGCCTCCAAGGAGCGAGTGTTCGTGCGCGTCGTAGATCCCTCGTTAAGGCCGGGGGTATCCCAGAGCTTGTAATTATACCCATCAATGGATGCGTTGTATGACCTGACCTGCGTGGTGCATGCCGCTGTATCGTTGGAGGTCTTTGCGACGTCTCTTCCGATGACGAGGTTAATAAGGGAACTCTTTCCAGTTCCACATTCGCCGACAAACACTACGTTCATAGTAAGGAATATCTACAAAAGAGTTAGGTACTGCGGCAAATGAGCGACTCTGCCTACTTGGAGCTCAAGCGAGTGGTGGGGGGAAGTTGGGTTGTCTGACGCAAACCAGGCCGTTTATAAAGTAAATAGAAGCACGCACTGCACACAGACCTCATTTTTCAGAAGAGAAAGAATCTGCGCCTGGTGTCTTGTGCAGAGTTGAAGTTGTACTGCGATCAAAACATTCCGGAAATTGCAACTCAGGGGCGTATACAAATTTGGTAAGTATTGAAACGGAGCTCAAAGCTAGATTAGCAGGAGGCTTTGAGCTCAACACCTCGTCCGGCGTCAACGACCTATATTCCGCAAGGTTCGTATCTTCTGTTAGATGGGCTTTATGCATCTTTTGTGTTTGCCCGATGCTCTATCCCAGGAGCTTGGTCGCTTTAGATGGATGGCTGCCCTTCGGTTCGGATGACGTTCTTAGGCTTATCTTGCTCGTCCAGACTTGCCCATCTCTTCAAGATGTCTGCTCAAATCAGCAAAAAGCGCAAGTTTGTCGCCGACGGTGTTTTCCGCGCCGAACTCAACGAGTTCTTCACTCGTGAACTCGCGGAGGAAGGTTACTCTGGTTGTGACGTCCGTGTTACCCATGCACGCACTGAAGTACTTTATCACTTGTTCCGGTCTCGCAATGTCTTCATGTCATTTTAGATTATTATCCGTGCCACTCACACCCAAGAAGTTCTTGGCGAGAAGGCTCGTCGCATCCGCGAGCTGACTGCCCTCGTTCAAAAGCGTTTCAAATTCCCTGAAAACTCTCTCGAATTGTACGCCGAAAAGGTCCAACATCGTGGACTCTCTGCAATTGCACAATGCGAGAGCTTGCGATACAAGCTTCTTGGTGGACTCGCTGTCAGGAGGCAGGTCCATGACATTGCGTACCGGACAGTTATCTAACTGGATCTCAGAGCTTGCTATGGTGTCCTTCGCTTCGTTATGGAGTCTGGTGCCAAGGGCTGCGAGGTTGTCGTCTCCGGCAAACTTCGTGCTGCCCGTGCCAAGTCCATGAAATTCACCGACGGGTTCATGATCCACTCTGGTCAACCCGCTCGCGACTTTGTCGATCACGCTGTGCGGCACGTGCTACTGAAGCAAGGTGTCCTTGGTATTAAAGTTAAAATGTAGGCGCGGCCTATCCGTATAATGGAATGTCTCTGACCCTCTGTTCAGTATGAAGGGCTTTGATCCCGAAGGCCAAACCGGCCCTAGGAAGCCCCTCCCTGATTTCGTCCAAATCCTGGAGCCTGCGGTCGACAAGATTGTTTCAGAGCCTTCGTCTGAGTCCCGAGAGCCCGTCGTCGTCTCTGCTGCGCCACCCCCGATGGAGGAACCTGTTTACGCTGCCCCAGAGCCAGTTAACCAAGCTGAGACTTGGGGTGAAGAGCCTGCCTTCTGATCTCTTCTGCTATGTAGCTACATCATCAATCAAAATTGTACCTTTTTCGTCTGATGATCAGACCAAAGTTTGGATGGCATAATGGTAAGCATCTATTCGGACCACTGAATTCTTGCGAATCCCTGCGGTCGAGAATCTGCTAGCCCATCAGAATATCTCTCGGGCTCCACGCCTTGGTTGCTATAACCGCGTCTTTTAAAACTCGATGACCACCCAACGTCCACAAGAAGGGTCGATAAGCCCATTTGTTCACCTTTACGTACAATTGCACTCTTATGCCGCGCGGTCAACGCATTGATGTAAGACTACATTGTTCATCTACGCACACGTCGTTGGGTCTCTTCCCGACGCCAACGCTCTTTACTTTTCCCTCATGATGCGCCTTACAACGACGCTTCTTGCTTTACTTTCCCTTTCGTCTGCAACGAGTCAAAATGTGATTCGAGTTCCTCTTGAACGCAAATCGTCAATCACCCGCTCTACAAATCACAACTCGCGTGATCTTGCCGCCCGCGCCGATAGGCATGTCAACGTGGAATTTCTAAAGATCGATGTAGCCAATGTCGCGATGTGAGTGGCCTCCCGCACGCATGTGGCATTTCAACTCGATTCACCCATGTGAAGGAAATATCTCAATACGCTTGCTGCGTATCGAGCCAACACGGGCTCCACGCACCCTTTGGCAGAGGCAATCTCCGCGACCGGTGCGGGGTTTCTGGAAGGTGCAAGTAGCGTTGGGGCAATCCCAGCAAGCAAGTTAAAGAAACGGCGGCGAAAGAGGGATGCTACCTCTGATCTGCTCCTGGTGGCGCTTGGCGACTCTGTCTCGCCTAAAAACGTTTTGCGCGGTCGTCATGTCAAGAGAGATAACATAGACCTCTCTGAGGTGAATGGCAATATGTGGATGGGTACCATTAGCGTTGGTACTCCCCCACAGAACTTCACAGGTATTCATTGCCCCTTTTCTCCGATCACTGAGTCTGCATCTCAGTTGCCTGCACAGTTGACTTTGACACCGGTTCATCGGACCTGATCCTCCCAGCCAAAGCTTGCGACAGCTCATGTAACGGACACACGAGATATGATGCCACGGCCTCATCGACTTCCGTCGATCTTAACAAGACGTTCGAGCTCACTTACAGTGGCGGCTCGGATGTGAACGGCACCCAATACACGGACAACGTGTATATGGGTGGGTATGAGGTACTGCCTTGCGCGCAATTACTCCGTCACGTTGCTAAGGTTTGTTTGGCTTGCTCAGGCTGTGAACCAGACTCTTGGTGCTGCAACGACTTATTCCTCGGGGCTCGAGAGCCCCGCATTTGCTCCGGATGGGTTACTCGGAATGGGCTTTTCTCAGATATCCGTCCTGCGTGCTTCGCCCGTGTTCCAGACCATGGTTTCCAACGGCGTCGTCCCACAAGGGGTGTTTGGCTGCGCACTTTCCTCTGAGCCTGGCAAGAGCGAGCTCACGATAGGCGGGACTAACACGGATATGTATCAAGGGTCGGTAGAATACATTGACCTGTCTCTCGCGGCGTACTGGCAAATTCCTTTTGCTGGACTCAGTCGTCCCGGCTTGAACAACACGCCCGACGTCGTCGTGGTCAACAAGACTTCATATGCACAAGCGATCGTGGATACGGGCACGACGTTGATTGTCACGAGTGACAGCAACGCCCAGGCTTTCTACGCCAACGTCACTGGCGCACAACCTTCTTCTGAAATCGGAGGTGGTGTTTGGAGCGGTAATGTCGTCTCCTGCGGTGCATATACGAACGTTTGCTCATTTCTTGTTCAGTCCCGTGTGATATTATTGATTCGATTGCGCCGACGTTGACATTCGGATCTCGCAACTTTACCGTATCGCCCTCCACGTTCAACCTCGGACCAGTTTCTACGGGTTCGTCGGATTGTATTGCTGGTCTTGCTGGTGGAGGGAGCGGTATGTATCTCTCGCCTCTTGGGTAAACGAACGTCGACTGACTCAGTCTGGAAGCATGGTGGATCATTGGCGATACTTTCTTGCAAAACGTCTACACTATTTATGATGTCACTAATACTCGCATTGGTTTCGCGGACCTTGCCTAGTCTTCAACCAAAAATGAACGGATCATCTAGAATGGACCCTTAACGGACGATTGACGCATTCGTTATTGCTTTTCTTTGCACTTGGACAAATATTACACGTCTCCTGGACCATCCGTTGGTACTATTGTAACTACCCAATGTACCGAGTGGACAATGAAATCTAACATGGGTAGAAAGCTGTATCTGAATTAGAGTAGCATCCTCTTGGCCCATCTCGGCATCGCTGTACACTCGCGTACGTTTTCGATGCCACTCACCCAGCTGATCAGCCTTTCCAACCCCAACCCGAAGCCGCCGTGGGGGGCACTTCCATACCTTCTCAGGTCCACATACCAGCCGTAGTCTTCTCCCGCGGGATCCAGCCCATGAGAAGCCATGCGTTGCTGTAGCGGCTCCAACCGTTCCTCCCTCAGCGATCCGCCAACCAACTCTCCAACGGATGGTACCAAAAGGTCAAAGCACGCGACCGTCTTCTCGTCGTCGTTCATTCGCATGTAAAACGGCTTCAAAGAGCTCGGGTAGTCTGTAACGAATACCGGCCCCTTGACGAGCGCCTCGCTCAGCCACTTTTCGTGCTCGCTCTGCAAGCCATGACCCCACGTCGGCGCGAACGCAAACGGGCGAGCCCGGGACGCGTCGGATGCGTGGTACTTTTCGAGTTCGGAAATGGCCTCGGTGTAGGTCATCCGCGCCCATCGCGGAGAGGACACAGCCGCTTCGAGACCCTTTGCCCTCTCCTCTTGCCCGACTGCCCCTTTCGCGAGCACCGCGCGATCGTCGCGTCCGGCGCCTAGTGCAACTTTGACGCATGCCTCAACGAGCCCACACACGTCGTCGACGTCCCTGGTCCACGCCCACTCGGCCTCGAGCATCCAAAACTCGGCGAGATGCCGGTTCGTTTGGGACCGTTCGGCACGGAAACAAGGGGAGAGGGTGTAGACACGTGCGAGCGACGCTGCGAGGGCCTCGAGGTGGAGCTGGGAGGATACCGTCAAGTAGGCAGGTTTGGAGAAGAACTCGGCATGAGCGTCGGGCGACGAAATTCCCGGTGTGGACGAGGGTGTGACGCGAAAGGTTTCCCCTGCGCCTTCGCAGTCGCTCGAAGTGAGGATGGGGGTGTGGGCATAGCAAAAGTCGTATCCCTATGTGGAGATAGCGATTGGTTTAACCGGGGATGAGGATGGGGATGGGACGTACATCGAAGAAGGCATGGAGGGACTTGACAAGGGTATTGCGGAGGCGAAGCATTGCTGCGTTCGCATCTGTTCGGGGACGAAGGTGCGCGTGGTCACGAAGGTACTCCAACGTGAGGGATTGCTTTTGGATCGGATACACCTAGGGACAGGCGTGAGCGAGGGGGGGCGTTGAAAGGTCGAATATCTGGAACTGACATCTGGGTTGCATTCGCCGAGAATCTCCAGCGAGTTTACCTTTAGTTCGTGTGCTTGACCTGTTCCTGGACTGGCGACGATGGAGCCCGTCATGCGCACGCTCGCGCCATTGGTCAGACTGAATGCGTACGCGTCACAGACTGAAGTAATAGCTAGTCTCGCGACGTACCCTTGAAAGTTCGCGTCGATGCTGTTACTCAAGACGGTTTGGATTCCAGAGGCGCAACTGCCATCGTTGACGACTGCAAATGTAACATTCTTCTGCCGTCGGACGGACTTGACCCAGCCATGTACATGTACTTTGCTCCGAGAGTCTCGCGCCGAGGTCAAGATTTGGCGGATGGTCAGAGGCAACCTCATCGAAACACAGCCACGAATGAAAAAAATATTGACATGGTAAAAGGATACAAAATGGCACTGGGGCGATGTTTTAACGAGCGACCGCTCTTCCAAGAGTGGATTAGAATCCTCGCCCTCGCCCACGACCTCTTCCCCGCCCGCGTGGGCCCCGATCACCCCCCCTTGCGCCGCGTCCCCGCCCACGCGCATCCTCCTTCTTCCTGCCCTTTGGTTTCGGTGCGTCGTCGACGAGTAGCGTATCCAGAGGGAGTGCATCAGGGAGTATAAAGTAGCGAATGTTGTTCCCGCGGATAGAGAGCGAGTCGAGAGACACGGGATCGCGATTACGCGCCGTCATTTTGACGGTTTTGAGATGCGTGTTCATTTGCATGTCGACGCCTGTCGTAAAAAGATCAGCGCAAGGCTGTATTTAGCGACGACGAGCGTACCTGTGATGGTCCCGTGGACAACTGAACCATTCTTGAGTTCGATAGAGACGGTTTCGTTGTTCAGTTTCATCAAGAACCTAGGGTGATGAACCGGATCAGCGACATGTTTCAAGTCTCGAGAAGGTCAGCTTGAAGATTAAAGGCATAGACTGAAGAGAGATATTCACCTGACGAGCTTCATGATGGCGATATGGTCAAACGATATGCACGCGATACACTTTGCCACAGATCCTGTTTGGTTCTGTTTGAATTACGTTCTACTACTTAGTTCTTACATACTCGACTACTCCGAGTTACGGGCCGATGGCGCAGTACGCGAGTTAACGGACAAGTGTGCTCGGCGGAGAACTCGTGCTCTCCCGCATGGTATGAACCTCACCGGAACGTGGTCTGCGTGCCGTGAATTTCTTAGCCAACGTTGTAATGAACCCGCGACCAACGAGCAGAGCCTTCGAAGACACACTGTCGTCCTCCTCTGCCTCAGGTTCCTGATACTCCTGCTCCTCTGGATTGGCTTGATACCACCAGAAATCGCTCGGTTCTCGAGTGATCCAAATGCACCAAACAACCACAAGGGCAACCACGAGCATAAACGTACCCACACTAGCCCGCGAGGTTGTGTTTCCCAGAAAGCACCACTGAACCGCACAGGCCGCAAAGAAGGAAATTATACTGGAAGAGTATGATCAAAGACCCGGCCGTACAGTGTTCAGATGCTTACCCCCACATGAGGAATGCATGAGGTAGGCTATAAATGATGGCGACGATCTCGAGACCATGCCTTTCATGTTTCAACCCATGCAAGAACTTGGCCTGCGACGAGTCAGAGACCTTTTAAATCGCAAGGAAATGCAATGACTAACAGCTTCAAAAGGGGTATTCCTTGCCTCGGTGCGGTTATGCCCCATAAAGACCAAACCAAGGATGATGCTTGCCATGCTGATTACAAGCGAGCCGTAGTTAAGAAACTGTTGAGGCAATGTTCCCGTATCCGATTGTTTCGGAAGAAAAACGGCATTGGCGATGAGGAGAACGGTTGCCTGGGAGTGACCCAGTTATTTCATTCAGGTTTTGCGGATCCCGTCCACTTACCAGTACGCTAGTTTCTTGAAGTTGCGAATTCAACTTGTCGATAAACATGTTCCACTTGTCTTTGCTCGCAATTTCGTCAACAAAGACTTTGTGTAACAGTCGCACGTTGTTTATAGGTGTCATAAACAACAGTGGTGCCAGGATCGCCATGAGCAGCGAAGGATGATATTTCCACCCATGGACAGATTGGTCAAAATTGAGGCGCGCACAGTCTTCCCCATAAAAGTTCAAGAAGTAGTTGTTATCTGCAATCATGAACAGGGAAATTCAGAGTATACACGGTGAGCACACATACAGAATGTGTGCATGATTCGACCTAAATTGTATCAGAGCATTTTCGAAAACCAGTGGTTCGGGTTACCTATAACGATGGCACAATGTCCGCGACCATACCTTTTCGTCTTTTCGGCTGAGGAAACTAATAAGTGATGCATACTACAGAAAAAATAGCTTACGGTCAATTCGGTCAATGAGAGCTAAATAATTCTTGAGCTCATCGGGATTTGAAGGGCACGACGACCTATTCGACGTCAAGTGATCTGCCATTTTGGTCATTGAATGCACTCAACATGAGAGGCTGAGCACTTACCACATGTCGCATGCAGGATCATGTCTACTATTTCATCTTTTAGTTCTTGAGTTACTTTACAGAAGTTCGGGAAGAGATCCCAATGGCTCCTGATGCTCCGTTAGATCATTGATCCAGTAGACACGACTAACTAGATGATAGTACATCAGGCTCATCAATGCCGTATGATATGGGACTCACGTACACATGTGCCGTACCAATAATGTGCTTGAATAGCCAACCCTGTTGAATCACATTGTTTGACGAGTTCGAGAGCCAGTAACAAGGGATTCACCTTTGTGAGCCGGTGAGAGGATACCTTTACAGTCCTTGAAGATTTCATATCCTTCCCATTCATCCAACCAAAAAAGACTCCTCGTTGATGGGTTCACGAAATAATAACAACACATTACACCTTCCCCATCTAACTTGGGCTCCAAAACCAATTCAATTTCGTCGATTTTAAGGGATTCGGAGAGGTTTCGGATCTTGATCTCAGATTTCAACTCAGAGAACAAGAAAGTTCTGAAGTACTCGATATCGTCGTGAACTTCTTTGTCAGATATGTCCACTTCCGTAAACGTTCTCTATAAATTCATATTTAACAAATGGCAGATCAGATGCCGCTCGAATTCACTAACCGACTCGACATGCACAAAATAAAGAGCACCCTCTGGATGCCGGTAGGCTACCCAACCGTCTGGGATATCACTGAAGATAGAGGTTGAATGTGTGGCACATGTTAGAACAGCAAGGATACGAACGGCGGCATCTCGGGATACTGGTACGACATCGCTTCAATCTTATAATCCTGTCCAATCGGTGACCTGGAATGTCACATCAACTTAAGGTTCCGCCAGACATTTGATGTTCCTACCTGATCTTGCGGTTTTCATACCTGCGTACACTAGTAACTGACATGGGAAAGAAACGAAGTCCAATGTCAATCACCTTCCCGGGGCTACTTGGATTATCTGCACTCGGAAGAGCGATAGATATCCCCGGGAGGGCGCAATCACCCGGTTCAGCCCTATTCAGAATGGGAGCAGTCGGCTGGTTAAATAATGGTGCACTTTGTTCGGGAATAGGAGTCCGAACACGAGCAGGTGGGCCATTATGTTGTCGGTATAATGCTTTCCTAGTCGACATTCGAGATTTGAAAGATTTCTGGGAAATAGACAGGGGGGAAATTGGCCGCTGAGAAACTGATTCTATCGACACGGGCGTTTTGCTCCGTGGTGCTTGCAAAAATGGGTTGAACCCAGAGCTTCCGGAAGATTGTCCTAATGCGTTGCTAACCATTGGATGGGGCGGAGGAGTGCGAGAAGGTTGAGGACTACCATGGTAAGTAACACTGAAATTTGTCTGCCGAGTAGAATCGGATAAACCATGTGATGCATCGTATTCTATGGATCCAAGTCCTTCCTGAAGTGAAGTCTGACTACCAGTCAACCATGGAATGCTACCTTGAGAGTAGCGCCTCGCTGGGGCAGGGGAATGTGGAGTAAGATGGTCAGATGGGCTTCTTGCGTGGGTATAAGGCGAATCCACTGGCGAATTTAAATGCCGACCAGGATGGGCATCAGAACGGCCAGATGTTTCATAGGTAGCATTCATGGGACGGGTGACTCCATTGACGCTCAACATTGGAGACGAAATAGGTGATTCCTGTGCTTTTTGGTCCGACGGTAAACAATGATAATCAGGTAGTAGTAAAGGGAGGTGTCATAAGCAATTTATTAGTGCCAAGTCACGCTCGACTTACCTGGTAAGAAAGCAATTGGGCATTGGAAATGGACAACCTCTCAGCCAGTGCTTTATACTCTGTGTAACTCAAAACAGCCTGCCCTACCCCATATGAAGTGGCAGTACGAGTTCTCCTATATATGAATAAGGACACTGATGAGAAATAGGGTGAGGATGCAATGCGTCATTGAAGCAGCACGGTAATGTGACGGGGCGAA
Source organism: Solioccasus polychromus (assembly GCA_038090335.1). Lineage (NCBI taxonomy): Eukaryota > Fungi > Basidiomycota > Agaricomycetes > Boletales > Boletaceae > Solioccasus > Solioccasus polychromus. The sequence continues at coordinate 32,611 of JBBPMM010000139.1, read as the reverse complement.
TGAGAGAGGTGCTGAACTGGGGACGGACGACGTGACAAGGACGGTGGTGGTAACGATGGTGAGGACGAGGCCCACACGGCGGATGACACGGCGTTGACACGCGGCGATGAGGCAGGAGGTGCAACATTAACAATCGGTGATTGGATGATGCAGACGACAGCGTCGGCACAGCTACAGGAGGACGAAGCTTAGGCCTGTCTGAATCAGAAAAATCATTGTCTAAAGGTTCTGATCTGGATTCGGAGCAGTACGTTCAGCAGTCCGACCGCCAGTTTTCCGAGTGGGCCGATCCCTTCATAATCTCGTCTTCTTTGATTTCTGGGTTATGTCGGCACATTTCTTTAGAACTTTTACCAAATGTGTGGGGCATGTGCGGGCCCCGGCCTCCAACATGCGATGTTGATCGTCACATGCACAGGCAATACTGACTGGTGACCAGGTGCAGGCTCGGTTCGTCCGACTAGCGCGTGGCGTAGTTTCTTTTTCGAGAAAGTTCACTTGGCCCCCTCCTACAAAAATTCTTAGCCTTAACGCGAAGCAACTGTTTTCACCTCCGAGTCCTCGCATTGGTGAGGCGGTCGGTCTCGGTTCTGATTGTCACTCTCAAGTTTATTTTCCTGAGGTCATGCAGTTTTTCGCTATAAATGGCACTTTGGAGTCCCGTCATGTTTGCTCGGTCAGGGAAAGAAGCTTCGGCAAACGTTCCATAAGGTGGGGTTTTCAACATCAATCACGAGAACGGTGTATCATGGGTCCCACTTAGTACTCCGGTTGTGTCCGCCTTAAATTTAAAAGAGTGTGGAGTTGTAGAAGGCCTTCGATTCAAACCCAACTTTCTACATGTTTCTCAGCGCTCTGAGTGTCGTCGCTGGTACCTTCTCCGCCGTATCGTCCGTAAGGGCGTTGCAGAATGGCGTTGGCAAGCTTCCAGGTATGCATAGCCTGCTGCCTTGATTTTTCAGAGGCGTTGATTGCCCTTACCAAGTCATGGGCTACAATGGTATGTAGCATTCTTGCCCAAGTCATTGATGCACTTGACCCAGCCATCTTCGGTAGCCTGGAATGCATTCGAGGTGGGTTACGCTTCACGACTGAGTTCCGTGTCACGCTGACTGCTTATGGGTCACTAGTGCAACGTTAACGAAACTCTAATACTCCAAACTGCTCAGTACATGGTAGATTATGGTCTTTTGGTGAAATTTCCTGAACTCGATCACCCAAGAGAGCAACTTATTGGTCCCTCAGGATGCTGGCTATAATCATGTCAATTTGGACGATTGCTGGGCAAGTATGAATCGTACCTCCACGGGCGAGGTCATTTCTGGTTAGTTTATTTACCCGATGGCCTCCGCCTGCGCGTCCGGCCCGCTGATTTCCGCGGCGCTTAGATCCTATTCGCTTCCCAAGCATGAATAATCTTACTGATCAGCTGCATTCGATGGGCTTGTAAGTTCGGAGTACCGTTTTGGAATGGCATCTGATTTTGTGGAATGCAGCTATGCTGGCATCGTGAGTTAGCTAAACATGCCAGGATGTCCGACTGAGTTATTTTCACCTATTAGTATTCTGATTCCGGCTGGTTCACGTGCCAAGGGTATCCCGGTTCTTACACGCACGAGGAACAAGATGCACTCACGTTTCAATCTTGGGGTTTCGATTTCTTAAAGTGCGTGACTTGTGTGCCACTCCCGAGATATCGCTAATTCTCTTCCTCATAGATACGACAATTGCGCTAGTTAGTGATCTGGGCTACTGCATACTGCAAACACGTTGACATCCCTCCAGTTCCCTTTGACGACGTGATCCAAGAGGGGATCGTCGGCAGTAACTATTCTGCTTGCTCTGGGTGGCTACTGGCTCATTGCAATGTTGATACAGAGTACCAGCGAATGGCAGATGCATTGGCTACTGTTACCGAACAGACCGGGACGGTCTTCACGTTCAGCTTGTGCGAGTGGGGATGGGTAAGTTTGTAATTGTCGACTTGTAACACTTAGTCATTACGTATCGATGACTCGTTAGAATCAAGTCTGGCTGTGAGTATGCATTCAGCCTTTTATTTTTCACACGCTGATTTTGTTATTGTAGATGGGGCGCCTCCATTGGACACAGCTGGAGGGTGAGTAAACAAGTGCTTACCTGAGCTCGGCATAGCATATGTCCTAACTGTTCTGGATTGGTTAGATAGACAACGACATTGGGCCTAACTGGGATTCCATTGCATCTATTATCAACTCGTAGGTCTCTCCGCAACCTTGTTGAGAGACAGATTAAGCTGCCATCAGCGCTTCCTTCATCACTCAGGCCACTGACTTTTATGGACGCAATGATCCTGATATGGTATACCTCTCTTTTTGAATATACTCGTCTGGATTAACCCACACAAATATCAGCTTGAAATAGGAAACGGTGACCTTTCCTACGATGAAGCCAAGACTCATTTCACTGCTTGGGCGCTCATGAAAGCCCCGCTATTGATTGGTACCAACGTGAATTTTATATGATTGCCTCAACTTCACTATCATTAAAATGGAATATTAGCTTGCTACTATCAGCTCAGATCTGGTCGACATCCTTAAGAACCCAGAGATTATTGCCATTAATCAGGATCCAGTGTACGGTACAAGTGTTTCGCCCTTCCGCTGGGGCATTAACGTAGGTCACTTCCATTTCACGTAAGTGAGATGTCCTCACAAGTTATAGCCTGATTGGACCTACAACTCTTCATTCCCCGCTCAATTCTGGAGCGGCCCAAGTGAAAACGGGACAGTCTTCATGCTGGTAAGTGTACATTTTTACTGAAAGGCGCTGAAAGCTGATCTTGGACTGACAGATCAACACTCTCGACGAACCTGCCGACCTTACCTTCAATCTGACTGAGTCCCCGTGGATCCGTGCCGGCCGTCAGTATTCTGTCAGGGTAAACAGTCAAATTTCGTCAATCCTCAGCCTTATCGTTGAACATTCCGCTCTAGGACCTTTGGACACACACTAGCAACGGCACCGCTGTGCGCAGTTACACCGCGGCCGGCATCCCTTCTCACGGTGTTGTTGCCCTCTTGCTCCAGGACGCTGGTAACGAACCCTCGGGTCTTTCGCCGCCTTGCGCTGGTGAAGCAGCAACCCAATGCACGGCTGAGAATGGAACAAAGTATTACTAGCTAGTGATACCTTTGGACGTTGAACACTTTCGTATTCAATCATAACTTCATAACTGGTGCCTACGCATGCATAGCCAGACTTTTGTCTAATTATGGTCGTTTCGGCCCCTTTAAGTAAATAAGAGCTCCACATATCGTATGTAGTTTTCCCCACACTGGTAGCAAACACCAACCACTACCATTTTTTTCTTCTGCTACTACATTGTGAGCGCATTCGGAGGCAATGACTGCAAAACCAGGGCCTGCCCAACCGTCCCTGTCGCCTACGTCCAGCACGCCCTTGCTCGGTGAGTGTGTGGTCGGACAAAACGTGTCGATAGCAAGGCGGGTTGGTAACGTGGTACAGGAGATGTGGCGCCGACGCGCAAGTCAAGGGGTACATACTGGGGCGTATTGACGTTCACTTTTGCTGCGATCTTGGGACTGTCAAGCTTGTTCGTCTTTCGTGGCCAGCATGCGAGTCCCACGAACTCGGTTCAAAGAATAGGAAAGCTTCCAGGTGAGGTCGACGTCTGTACTGTATGGGTGCATCTGACGTATACCTTCGCAGTGATGGGGTTTAATAGTGAGTCGTTTGATCGCGTCGGTCGCAGGGTGTTGAACCACTATCGTTAGCCTGGAATGCATACTACGTGAGTGGTCCTTGTTCAAGATGTGTGCTCCGTTTCATACTCGTCCCGACAGTGTGCAATCAATGAAACCCTCATCGTCGAGACCGCGAGACAGATGAAATCCCTCGGCCTCCTGGTTTGCATCTCGCAGCGCTATATGGATTGTGCATGCTCATCTCGGGACAGGATGCCGGTTACGACCACGTCAATATCGACGATTGTTACTCGGAGAAAAAACGGAGCCCCAGCGGAGATATCGTCGCGCGTACGTTTTTTTCGTACGGATGTATGGAGCTTTGACGCCGTTGTAGACAAGAGCAGGTTTCCCTCGGGGATGAGAGCGTTGACAGATCAGATCCATGAATTGGGCTTGTGAGTCCACTAGTGCATTCGGATAATGTGGTGCTCATGCGTGAGGTTTATGCAGTAAAACAGGCATTGTGAGACCGGTTTAAATGTTCTTCATCTCCGACTCACGTGTAACAGTACAGTGACTCAGGATGGTTTACTTGCCAGTTATACCCAGGGTCATATCAAAACGAAGCAAGGTGGGCCTTGTTCTCTATCTGGTTCGCGAATACTTTATACAGGGTTTTCGCAGAGACATCAAGTTGTTCCAGGACTGGGGCTTTGATTATCTCAAGTGTGTATACTCGAGCTCTGACGAAATCGAACAAATCATGGGCCAACCTGTGCCATTACAGATACGATAATTGTGCTGTGCCGTTTGATAATATCACGAGGGAGAATATCATGGGCCGTGAGTCCGTCCATGGGATTATTGGGGGGTTGGCTTGATGGTTGATGTACAGGATACGAACGTATGGCGAACGCCATCAAAGATCTTGCCGAAACCTCTGGCAAGCCACCTATATTCTTGTCGATGTGTCAGTGGGGACGGGTATGATTCTGCGTCTTGGGTTTGGGTCAATGTGCTTATACTCCCGTACCATGTAGGAACAAGGGTGGGTGTGGGCAAAGAAGTATGGTCAGAGTTGGCGGGCAAGTAATTCAATAACCTGTCATCTGCGCATTCATGACATATTTTGCATGTCAGACGACGAGTGATATTGGTATGCACTTTCTAGTCTAATCTGATCGTGCTCCGACATCCTTTAGGTGCATCTTGGTCGTCGATTGCGGGCCTCATCAATGAGTGAGCTGTTTTGTCCTTTGCTCTGTATGCGTTTTTCTCAAATTGGGCTATTAGAAATTCTTTCTTTACCTGGGCAACCGATTTTTATGGCCACAATGACATGGATATAGTAAGCATAATTCCGATTGTTCCGCTGTATTTGTCGTCACATCTTACTAGTTGGAAATGTGAGTCACTGACTTGGCGTCTTATCATCTACGCCTCACGTCAACCATAAGTGGGAATGGTGATATGACGTATGAGGAAACGAAGACCCATTTCACGGCTTGGGCTCTCATGAAGTCTCCTCTCCTGATTAGTTTGCATGTACGCGCTCTTTGTCTTGAAGGTAGAGTGGAACCCGATCTCCTTTCAGTTAGAAACTGCAAGCAAGGAGTCCCTCGAGATCCTTACCAATCGCGAAATTATCGCTATTAACCAGGACCCGGTTGTGGGCACGAGCATTTCGCCGTTCCGATGGGGCATCAATGTAAGTCAACGCGCTATCGAGTGACCCACCGGTGTCTGATGATCCTAGCCCGACTATGTGAGCAACAAGACTCACCCCGCACAGTACTGGAGTGGTGAAAGCCAAAACGGCACGGTCTTCATGCTTGTGCGTCTCACATCGATCCCATTTGCCTCGCGTGTCGCTGAAGCAGAGCAGATCAATACCCTGGATGAGCCTGCGGACTTGTTCTTCAACTTGACCGAGTCTCCCTGGATTCGAGCTGGCAGGCAATACGCTGTCCGCGTAAGTTTCAACTTTATGTGATGGTAGCGATGCTCATCGTTGACATAGGACCTTTGGGCACACACTGATAATGGTACCGTGGCGAGAAACTTTACTGCTCATGACGTTCCACCGCACGGCGTTGTCGCGTTGCTTCTCCAAGATGCAGGTGACGAGCCTGAGGGGCTGTGGCCTCCCTGTGCGGTGATCGAGTGGTGCATGGGTGAGGATGGGACAATGTATGACCCTGATAAAAAGTGGAATGCCGAGGAGCAAGAACTCGAACTAGAAGCACCCAACGACGATGAGTTTTGGGTGAAAGAGCAAGACTCTAGTTTCGATCTGTTGTGATCCATATGTTTTGTAGATTTGTCTGCTCTGCAACGACGAAGAAATAAGCAGAGCACTATTACTATTTATGTAACTGCTTCATACCCCACCAGTACCCATCAGCTTCTTGAGGCTCGTGAGCCACTAAGCAGGGATTATAATGATTGCCTTTGAGCGGTATGCATGCTACAACATTACGAGATCTGTTCTACAAGCTAACGAGAGCAATGCGAGAAGGCACGAATCGTGGCGAACAACACGATATAAAGAGGCCTGTCGACGCGGTCAAGTTACTCCGAGGGACGTCCCAAATCATCGTACAAAAGAGGCAAATCTCTTTCACCTCCAAGGTATCACATGACATTCCTACTGAGCGTGGTGGCCTCGGCCATCGACTTTGATTGGTTTGTCTTCCTTCCTGTCAGCCGTGTCGCGAGTCGCACTCGGTTCCGCTCTGTTTCCCAAACCAGTATCGCATCTTCGGTAGTCCACCTCACCACCTTCCCAGAGCTTTCGTATTGAAAACATACTTGGCCGGAAATAATGCAGAGGATGGCGGCCGCTCGCCGGTACCCATTGACGCCCAACTTACTCATGTCTTCCCAATTCCACTAGACCAAGTGCATCATTTCGCGTTCCTTATTGTCTAGAGACTTCATTCACGTAAGTAGCGTCCTGGGTTTGTTCCAATGCGTGGGAACAAAGACTAAACAGTCGACAATACCTTGAATTTCCCCAGCCGACACGAAAGACACCACCCGCAGGATTACCTGATTTGGTGGTCTGACAGTAACCTTCCTTTGTTGACGCAGTCAATGATACTCCCAAAGGACACCTAAATTATCATACAAGAGGCGAAATAAAGATGAATTATATATTAGTTTTGATCGGACTTCGAACGATGCCCCACATTGAAGGCATTACATGACGAAAGAGTGTTGAATCTTCACGTCCACTCCTCAGGAACTATGCTGGTTTCTTCGTAGCGTCTACGAGTCACAACAGGTACTTGGGATCAAAACAGTTCAATTTAGCACACATGTAGGGCATAAAATACTAAATTTCTTTGGAATAACATTATGCAGGAAACAGCGTTGTACTAAGCTAGTACAAGAACTGTTGGGCAGTTGTCGGAATATCATCTATGAATTACATAACAGTAAGCAGAATATGATAACATACTTTAGCAGCATAGCATAACCAGAAAGTATCAATAGCGAATCAATGACAATCAAGACATACAGGAGTGTGAACATAGGGTGTAGAGTTAGATATCTTGGATCACACTTCTGAACCTTCATTAATGATGAATACGACGAGGTCGGGGACCAAAAAATGTTCAATTATTAGGGTGATGGGGTCTGTAATCTCATGTTAAGACCCAGAAGAGTCATTTACTTGTTGATAGAAAATGCATGCCTTGGCCTAGTATTCCCAGGGCCATACTGTTGAGTTGGGGGAGTTCCTTGTGGCCGAGAGGGATGGGGGCTCGTTTTAATGACATTTAGTTGTCCATGGGGAAAGCAACCGGGCATCTTGCAAGTAAATCTGTCGGATTCAAGATCTAGCTGGGCCGTGATGATTCTGAGCTTGCTAAAGAGAATAACACAAACCTTCTAGAAGCAAGTGAAGGAGATTGATAGAATCACTGGGATTCTCTACCAGAGGGGATTTATGGTCGGTGAATCCCTGTGCACTCTTGGAAGCTGGTCCTGCCACTTGCTGTAGATATTAGGCCTGCCGAGTCAAAAGCTGTGTGAGCATACTGCACGATCACCTCGTGTGCTGTGGATGTGAGAATGTATCACAGTTTCGTGGGGGAAAAAGAAAACAAAAGTCCGTCGAGTCAACACTGGGATCTTAAGATCTCAAGCTTCAAGTATCAAGTGAGTGGGAATTGGTATAGGGAATGTACTATTACAAAAAATGGTTCGGCAAACATGGCCTACTAATTTTTATTTGTATTTCTTGCCATCCGAGACCCTGTATGATGATCAGCCCCACGGAGCCCAAGTGCGATGGAAACGACCAACTGATTGAGACCCTTCGGGTCGACGCGGCCACCTAAAACCGTCGGTTGACCCTTAGGACTAATATGGCAAGCAAGTTCATGAAAATCTATCAAGAGGAATAACATGTAACCCACGGTTGAGCAGGGTGAGGCGTTGATTTGGTTGACTTGAACTCGCCACGTTCAATGAATCTTGGTTTTGGCCTGGTAACAGTGGGTTAGTGCGCTGACTCGAAACGATCAGTGTCGATCGCACCCTTCTTGAGCTGCTTCGCATTCTGCTGTAGTCTGGGGTCTGTAGCTCATTTCCGTCGTCGTCAATGCTAGTGCAGGGGATGATGAATTCTTCTGTACCTCGTGTGCGCAACGACGTCTTAAATGCCTAGAGACCCGTGACTAACTTTCTTTGATCATGGGCGGCTGCGTTGGCAAATGTGAGCATGTGCTCTCATAAAGGCGCAAAAGATAGCATTGATAGCTCGATGGCGCATTTCTCCGGACTTAACTTTCTCCTGTCCTTAAAAATTTACATGCCGAGAAATCCCGTGATTGGGGAAGGTCGGAAAGATGACAACACAGATACTAACACCCTCGTGTTCTTGCAATCGTGAATGGAGATGATGATACGCCGGCATGCAACACATTTATCCTTTTTCGCTGTTCGGGCCAACTTTGGGAGGTGAAGACAAGGAGGGAACAGGTCTATCTGCCACACACGAAGATGTTTACTGAAAACTCGTTTTTTTCGTTAAAGCGGCAAGTTCTCTGGAACAGAGATCAGATCGCGGGGTTAGTGGACGCGTTCGTTCTATACAACTTTTTACGTCGTATTCATCTCAGACTCGGACATCAAAGCTCCCCTCCAATGTCTAAATTAACGCAGTATGTACGATGCCCTATTGAATTCATGTATCGCGTATAAAAGCAGAGAATCCGAAATGTCTTATGCCAAGTTCACACCAGATCTTGGTCACTAGCAGAGTGCGTGACTATCCTGTCTCAGGCCACCAGTCATAAAGACATCATGTCATTCAGTGTTACACCGTACGCCGGGCGGCTAATTGTCAGATGTTTTTTCATGCCCCTCGAGGTCGAAGCTTGAAGGGATCAGGCTGTGCACTTGTGCTAGTGAACGAATACTTCTTTCGACGCATTTCAGTCTTATTCTGGCCATCAGACTATGAATCATCACTCATCACACCCCACATCCCTCTTCAAAACTCTTCTTCCGGTACTTCAGTCCGCTCATCAATATACACTAGATCCATCTGTAGTGACTGTGGCCCATGTCGGTAACCCGTCTTCAATCGTCCACCGACGTATTGCACTCGCCATCTCTGCGCAGGCTTCATATCGAAGACATGGTGGTTGTTCACACGTCTGTTGTTGCGTTGTTATTTGGCGTCGTCATCGCGTCGTCATCGTCGACGTTTTCCATCGAATCACGTCGACCGGAAGCAGGCAGAGCAAGTACGAATTTCTCTTCCCCTTCGCGATCCTATTACGAAGATGTCGACATTTGGTGCGACTACATGGTATCAATCATGAACGACATCTACCAAGTATGGTTTTCTATCGAGCAGCTGATCGATCACAGGGAAATAAATCGGAGAGTTGCATGCATGACATGGGCATCGTCCAGTAAAAGTCCACTATCAATCCTATTTCGATGTGGCAAACAACTCGAGCCACATTTTTAGTCGAGTGACCAGACCACCGAGCGACGCAAACCGTCAGCCCACCTCCCTCTCTACAATCGATTCCCGTTCCGCAAGTATAAACTCGCTGTTCCCCTCTACGAGGGTCCGCGAGCGTGTCTATGGTCGCTATCAGCGACGTGTTAAACAAGTCCGACCTTTTCAGTGGATCCAAGAGCAGTCGCGTTGAATCAGTAAAGTCCGCATTCAGATGGCTTTCCAGACGTAGTTTCACCACGACGATGAGCATGATGAAGACACGATAATGTTGAGAATAAGGATATAGATCTGAGGTCGCGCCGTGAACATTGTACAAGGTAGTCGGAACCGTGCCAGTGTAGCATCCAATTTGTGGATACATTCAGAAGCTGTCAGCGTCAATCACCATATTCAGGATCATATTCCAAATGTCATACGAGCTGGGCGGGTTCGGTACGGAACTGTTATTATTGATATAAGGTATCTGAGCTGCGAAATCCACGAGAGAACAGCTGGGGCAGGGATGGTAGTGCTGCAAATTAAGCTGATGATATCCTGAACCCACTGGCTACCATTTAGTGCCATGTTGGGCCACGATGTTCCATTCAGCGCAAACTCGGTGTACCTGCCAGATGAGGACAACGTTCCGCCCATGACAACTGAGGTAGCATCGATCCGGAAGATGTTAGTGACAGAGAAATTTGATGTAATGTTACTGAACACGTCAACAACGAAGATAGACAGTGTCTGGTTATCGGATCCATCAAACCACAGCTTGACGTTTAAATTGCTGTTAGTATTAATTAAACATGTGAGATTTTGAGCGGTATACGGGATGGAAGAGAGTTGTTTCATAGAAACATTGAAGCCATTCATCGTAGTGATAATGGAAAAATCGCCGATCCGGTTCGGAGACGGAAGAGAAGGGTAGTAAATGACCCCAGAGAGTTGATCTGTCGCTATAGCAGCACTGTTGATATTGATGATTCCGACGGAGTCCGCTGCTAGCAGACACAGTGATGACGTGACGAAGTTTAAGAGTTTAGAGGCTGCGTCGAGCCTCGAAGAGTCTGGATTTGGTGGATGGAAAGGACCAAAAGGTACCGTAATCCCCGCCGCGATTGACAAGGGCCGCATCTTCCAGCTGTCATCAACTGTTAGGCCAGTAACCAATGCCAATCCCCAGACAGCCAACAAGTTGAGTAAGGGCAGCCTAAAGCCATGCAACAGGACGTAGGTGGCAAAATTCCCAATGGAAGGATTGCTGTAGACCGCAACCCTTCAGCTACGTAGGCCGCCCCGAGCAAATTTGAACAGTACGTATCGCCTTCCGGCAACCACTATCACAGCCGATGTAATTGTCAGAGAGTGCCGAGATCGCCCGCTGTAGATTCAGCAGGATTGACAGTGTCTTGTAAGGAGTAAGATCCCGGGAGGGTATGGTTGCTTGTGTATGTAATACAAGGGCAACAAAAACGATGGACGTTATGCCCTGGAGGAAAGAACATAATAGAATGAAGAAATTTGCAATGTCATTCTTCCAGGTTAGCTCTGCTGATGGTTCTTTTTTGTTTATCAGTGGAGACTCGACTTCACTCCCTTCCACGATATCAGGAGCATCCGAGGAATCTGGAGGAAGCATTGGTAGCGCCTATAATAAACAGTTGACTCCACGTTGTGAACGGGTTCGATAGTGGTTCACCTTGAGCCTGTGAAAAGAACCACTCAGGCGAGCACGACCTCTCATGAACGACACATCCTGGCGTGGCCCTTGACGGTGAGTATCTAGATCAAGTAGAGTTATACCAAGAAAGACAACACATGCGTGCCAGTCAAATAACTTGCGATAGTGATCAACATTCCCTCCCATCGCCAACTGGATCAAGAATGCTGTGATACAAAGTTGCAATAAGACTCGTACTTACCACATTAGCCTATGCAGTAGTTGCTGATCTTGGCATTAACTGATCTTGGGAGAATTTTTAGGTGGAGCTCGACGTCAAGAATAGTCGATGAGAGTTGGGTTGCCAGACGATCTGTCTCGAAGGTGTGGAACAAGGATGATAGTGGCTGAGCTGATGCATCTTGGTGCGTTAATTACTCGCATCGTCACGGGCGGCCCGAGTTCTTCCGGATCCTTTACAAGACAAGGACATACTAAGGATAGTGCTCGTGGGGCACTGACACTTAGTCAAGCAACGTCTTATAGAAAGGGACTAGGAGTACATAAGTAGGAGTTGGATTTAGAGGAATTGTTGAGTTGAAGAGTGATGCCAACCAGATGCCTATGATGTCGATGTTACCCAGGCTACAAGAGATGCTACTAACAGGACAGGCGTCCATTTCCTAATATCTTCCCATTTCGCGTTCCAAGCTTTACCAGGGCCGCTCTCCAGCAGCGGTGAGTCCCATGTCCCATTGGGATAATGGTAGTCGAGGGTAACAGGTTCGTTCTCGGGAGGGGTGGGAGTACGTTGTGAAGTCTCGGGTGGTCGTTTGTCTTCTGCTAGGACAGTCGGCTCGCCTTCTCGCGTAGGAGGAAACACCTCCGCCTGGGCGACGGCTCCGAAAAAGTCAGTGATGCGTGTCTTGTCCAGTGGTCGTCGAAATAAGTCCGAGCGCACACCGGGATGTGAACGGATTACAGCAGGATTGTAAGACGAGAACTGTCAAAGTGTAAGCACTTGAACAAATGATGGCAAGGCACGTATACCAAATCCCGAACGGAAACCTGACTAGTCTTGTTGATACCTTCCATGAATTCCAGAACAAAGTGTGTGTAGCTGTCGATGACTGACACGCCAATATCATTGTCGTTTTCATGCTGCTTGAGGTGAGACGCTTGAGATAATAAGCTGAAGGAGTGACACACCGAGTATGAATTCTCTTCTATCTCTGACGATCCTGTTGCAAGTATGTTTGGAGAATAAAACTGCGAGTACATAGTATTCGCTTGGCAGGTATCGATCATGAAGAATATTTCGTTGTAACTAGATTTTTTCTCGTTCAGCCCTGGGAGGAATTGAGCATGGACTGGGTTCTTACCGCTTCTTTTGCCACATTTGCTCAAAGGCGTCTGCAATGTCAAATGCGCTTATTTCTTCATTGTCCTGGAACTTGAGAAATTCGTTCCCGCCGTGTCCGGTCATGTAAACAAAGATGTTTGAGCGGTCGTCCGTGAGTAACCGTTTGGAGCGCGGTACAGATGGGTCAACTCGACCTACACGGAGAGTTGGCACAAAACACAACCCCATCGAGAACGACATACCTGTAAGCAACCGGATAAAGTTTTCTACTGTTACTTCATAGCCACGATAGTCCACTTCAATGTTGTCGCCATAAAGATCGAGATGACGCCCCGCTTTGGCGTACACGCTTCCGGGGAACTTATTGCGCGTGTTACACGCGACATCATCGGCGAGCATGAGGATAATGTTCGAGTCTGGGATCCCGAGACGCTTTACCGTGCGGTACCTGGGCACGAGAGTCTGCATCACAGTGGTACATAGTAACTTGGGGCATAATTACATTCCTAGTGCATTGGCCATGTGCTAAAAGGCATTGAGCTCAGTGGTCCGTAGCGAGCTACAAAGACATACTCTGTAATTGAACCAATACCGAGAGGCACAGACGAGGACAGCCCAATTATTGGTGTGACCTGCATGTCGGCCATAAAACTCGGCGACGACGTCCTCGTTCGCGGCCAGACCGCCGACCGTCCAAAAGACCAGCCAAACGATCCACTGGTGGAGGTGCATTTCGAGAGTTCGTCGGCATCTTGCCGGCTCGTTCTTGCGGAGTTTCAATTCCTGCTTCGTTCACGGGCGCTGCCATGCACGGTGAGCAGCGCCATGTCGCCAACGTCGGTGACGTCTAATGCACACCCAGGTCTTGTCGCATACAGCGATGACTCTCAGAGTGACACCGAGCACAAAGTCGCCTCCTCCTCCAATCTGGCTGGGAATGGCCCAGCCAAGAACCATGTAAGAGTCTCCCTGCAGGGATTTGTCTGGTCGTTTCCCTCGTTGCTGGCTGTGTTTCTGTTTGGGAATAGGATGAGCAACTAAAGGGTCTCTCTACTTCCTCCTCAGATGGTGCGTCCTCTTTCATTCCACGTGGATATGCTATTCATCGCGCTTTAGCACGGCGGTTACCAAAATCCCAAGTCATCATTCGTCGGCCAGCACCAACGAAAAGTCACCCTCGGGCACACTTGTCCGATGATATTCCGACGGAATCACCGCAACCAAGCGCGCCACCACTATCTCCCGAACAATCTTCCAGGGATATATCCCTTACCTCAAGTCCCTCTGAAGACCAAGAGCTATCACAAATTCGCCAACTCCTGAGACCGCCACCGATACCAGGCGTAGAAGACTGGGGAATACCCACCGAATCCACAACACCATGTGATCCAGCCATTGAGGTACGGCGCCACATTTGCTTCTAGTTCGCTCTACCCCTCATGTCCTTCAAGGCCAAAGTAGCCCAGTTTCTTGCATTGAAACGCGATCCCGTTAATCCTCGACACTTTAACGATTCACTTATGTCAAACCGATCATTCCGGAACCCTCACCTCTATGCCACCCTTGTCGAATTTGTTGACGTCGATGAACGGACGACCAACTTTCCAACGAGTATTTGGGATCCAAATGACGTAAGGCCCGAATGGTTTGCTGATAAAATCGGTACGAGGTGTATTTGGTGTCATCCAACTTACGTTCATGCCCGTTGCTGGCTTTGTGATTATCCCAATGACAACCTTTTTTCATATGTGTCTCTCAAAGCCGAGCTACAAAAAGCGCGTTCAGAACAAGCGTCTGCGGCACAGTCAAAGCGCACACAAATCGCGTTTACGTCTTCTAAGGCACCTCCGTCGCAGTCCATGCGTCCTCAACAAGACAGAGGAGACTGGAAAAGGGGTCGATTTCATCCGTATCCCAGGGGTCGTTAAGTTACCTTGTATCTAGTGTAGCACTGCTATCATCTCAGTCGCATCTACGAGTCTTGTGATGTAAGCACGACTTTCGGCAGAGAACACTTATGGCGCAGTCACTCTCGCCCGAATGTACGCCCCTCAAGCAGTCATACGATGCATGCTTCAATACGTGGTTCGAAGGATACCTCGAGCCTGCCATTGCACATTCCAAGAATGTCCCGCTGGGCGAGCGGAACGAATATGCTAAAAAGAAGGCAGAGGAGTTCGAGCAAAAGTGTGGGGTTGTCTGGGCTCAATACAAGGACTGCGTGCAGGTGGGTTTGCCGTTCCCAGAGGCACCTCTTTTTTGATGCCTGTACCTGTTGATGACGTGGACTTATTTGCAGAGGGCCGTACGTGACCGAGGTCTCGGGGACTTACTCGAGCAAGCTCGACAAGAGAATCCATTGCGTGAGCCACCGTCTGCATCAGAGGGGAGCGGGTCATCCTCACGTACACGTTGATACGACGTCTCCGTTCGTTCGGATTATCCCTCCTTGCCTAACCCCGCTCTCAATATACGTCTGAAGCTCAAGAACATGCCATGAATATGCCTGAGGCTCGAGAGTGAAGTTAATTACTGTCGTTACCTGGTTCTTGTCCGATCGACGGGCTTTCCCAGGTATCCTTGGTTGCGTCACACCGGAACAACGATAGCCAGAAGAGTCGAGACTCATTCACCCTGCTGGCATGGCCACCCTTCCAAAGTAGCGTTGACGAATACACTATTATCGTGCAAACATACCGGAGTTCCTACCTGGAGGAGCAAGAGGTTTGTCCTTGGATGAACTACATTCGACACTTCATAAGAGGTGGGTCGCACAAAGGTCAAACTCCTAGTGACTCTCCATTCTCCACCGCCAAGTGTGATTCCTCTGGTTGCACGAGAGCGTGTATAGTAGATGTATCCACCACGTGACTGACAATGAACGCGACGCGACGCGATGGTTTGTAACTTTGAAATGACCACCTCGGACGCGTCGAAACAACTCCAAGCAACCCTTGACAATGCCAATTTGTGCATTCTCAACGCCCGTGCACAGTTGAAAGCTCATCGTTTTGATGGTATCGAAGACTTGCCCGGTGGTGAGGACGCCCTCAGCGATCCTGCCATAGTAGCTAGTGACGTCGCTGCCCAAAGCGTTCGTGTTATATTCCGTTCGGCCGAGCAACCTGCTGACGATGTTTCCATTAGATATTCCTTCGTCAACTTAAATTTCAGTATCTGGAACAGAAAGCCAAGGATAAATATGTCAAGACCATCGTGTCCGAAGATGCCCCTCTCGTAACTGCCTCCTTGAATGACGAACTCCGATTGCGCAACGATGAGAAGAAACTTGTTTTGAAGGAGGCCAAGGCAAAGCTTGCAGAGCGTCAAGAGGACATCCGCACGTTGGCCCCGCTCGTAGAGGAAGGCCAGTGGACGTGTTGGTGTAGTGCTTCAACGCTCATGGTATCCACTCAATAGACTATCAAAAGGCGCGATCGTTGACAAATCTTGCGACGTCTCTTTCTGCTCAAATACTCGATGCACGACTCGCTCTGACGCGGCTCCGCCAGGCTCACCCACACCCTCGTTTGACCATAGCATCCGCAACTTCCACGCTGGACGGACAGGTGGAGCAAATGCAAAAGATGGACGACGAGCAGCAGGTCCTGAATAGCCGTGTAAGTGAGATGAAGCAACGAATCAAAAACGAGATGGCGGAGCTGGAGCGACTAAGGAGCGTAGAAAAGGAGAGACTTGCGGAACTCGAGCTTCTGGGGAAAGTGGCCGGGGAGGTGGAGGATCCGCGGGCCAGTGGACTCTACGACTGGTATGAACTTTCCAGCCAACCACTGTGTCATCTGAACTTATTCATGCACCAATAGGTTTGTGTCGTCCTTGGCGTTCCATCGTTCTTTGCTCTCCCTCAAGTCCACACACGTCGAATCCGAAAACGAACTACGGTTGACATATTCAATCGATCGACCATCAGGCCCAGGATCTCCTGAACATTTGGTATTGAGACTACTCTTTATTCCAAATACACGGCAACTGGCCTCTGCGGACGTCCATTTGGGGGGTGTCAAGATGGAGCTGGGTGATGTGATAGACGCACATGTCCAAGCAAATGATATTTCTGGACTAGTGTGGGCTGTGCTGGCACGCGCACGCGCATCCAGAAGTGCGAATGCAGTGATGCAAGATTGATGTTCTTGTACCGCTATATTGCAGTTTGGAACTTGATGATCACATGCTTGTGGACCTCATGAGTTACTGATTACTCATGTCGTGGGTACAGTCCTCGGACGATCCACAGAAAGGCCGACCCGAAGAACAGATGACATGATTCTGATGTTCTTACTGTTGTCAGGTGGTCACGTACTGGTTCGACTCGTAGGACCAGGCAAGTGCCGGAATGACCCCCCATAATGGACGCTGTCCGACTCGTTAGATGGCCCATGGGGTTGCGACAACGCGGACACATCAGAGTTCTTCGCTAACTCACGTGTCTCTAGACCACTCGCTCCGTATCAGAGGCTTCGCATGAATAGTCGTGGTATGTTGTATATAACATGGGACCACTTGGGGTTTCATTTCTCCACTCCTCGCGACCCAGAGACATGGTGACTCTCCGTCGTTGGCTTATCTTTGCATTCGCTGCTGCACTCGCCCGTGGCGGTCCGGTGCAGGTAGCAAACCTGACACTCCCATCTAGCGCCGCTGCTCACCAACAGGCCGTGGTGGACCTCTTTGTCACGTCTTATGAAGCATATCAGTTAGTCTCTTTTCAAGTGTAGCTGGCCATGGTTCTCACTCGGCGTAGGAAATACGCATGGGGTCATGACGACCTACTTCCCGTCTCCGAGTCGTATGTCGACGAGCGAAACGGGTGGGGCGCATCCATCGCGGATGCGTTGGGTACCATGGTTCGTGTCCTATATCAACTGCAACCTCCTCGTGACCAATGTGTCCATAGTGGCTCATGGGGTTCTATGATTGGTTTGAAGAAGCTATTGACCACATCGCGACGGTGGACTTTAGCGTTTCGCAAACAAATGACACGGTCAGGTAAACAGCCGCCGTCATCCCCATGAATAGTGTTATGACACCGACTTGGTCAGTCTGTTCGAAACGACAATCCGTTATGTTGGCGGGTTCCTGAGCGCGTATGAACTCTCTGGGTCAAAATATGACGTGTTGGTCCAGAAAGCGGAACAAGCCACGCAACAAATGGCATACGCATGGATCGGGGTGGGTATTTTTTTGGTACCGCACATGAAAGTGTGACATGAACGCAACGGATAGAACAACTCTATTCCTTATGGGTATATCAACTTTACCGACCACACGCCCACCTATGCAGACGTGAGTTTCGACGACGCTTCGTGCTGGATCCCTCTGACAGACGCCGTAGACGAACATTGCTGAAGCCGGTACAGTATGTTGATCATACATCACTCGAGTGCGGCACAATAAACTCTCATTATAGCTTACCATGGAGTGGAATCGCCTCAGGTGGACACATTTTCTTAGCGAGTGCCTTTATCTGATAAGTCGTGCGCTAGTCTGTATACCAACAATGACACTTACCGCCAGCTTGCGGAGAAGTCGGTACAACACATGATCTACATGGTAACGCTACCAACGGTCGCAAGGACACTATTTCCTTACGGCATATCGTAGCCTGCACCGTTGACTGGAATGCCTGCGCAAGTCCTTGATCCCTCTACTGGAAATTCAGTTGATTCCTATGTGGTATGTGACCCTCTACGCGGTAATCTCATACATATAAATGAGATGGATAGACTTGGGGCGGAGGATCCGACTCGTTCTTCGAGTATCTGATTAAATACGCTCGTCTAACCAATACCAATGATACGACGTACGCGGACGCGTGGTTAACTGCGGCGGATACTTCCATCAAAAAGTTGATGAGGGTATGTTGCTAATGTCTACCTGTGGTATTTTTCTGATAGTGCATTCTCACCAGAACACGACCGTGGGCAATTGGGTCCACATGGCCGATTATGATGATGAGATTCTCCATGTTGGATCACATCTGAAATGTTTCTATGCTGGAAACTGGATCCTTGGTGCGTTGCGAACGATGACCCGTTCGACAAAGTTCATTCCTTTACAGGTGGAAAGCTCACTAACAATGATACCATCTTTAACATTGGCCTTCAGCTTGCTGATGCATGCTGGAACACTTATGCGGGCACTGCGTAAGCTCCACTCTCCCTCGAAAGTAGACTCACTTACCGACCCGACAGCACGGGGATTGGCCCTGAGGTGTTCGCATTCATCTCCAGCGACGGTAACTATACTGGTGGTTCCGATCCTACGGCAGAACAGATTGAATTTTACGACGAGCACGGCTACTACATTACCACTTCGGATTATATTCTCCGTCCTGAGGTACTCGAGTCCAACTTTTACGCGTGGCGCGCAACGGGGAACACCAAGTACCTCGATAACGCGGCCAGCGCGATCCAGAGTTTCCAAAAGTACCTCCCAACGACGGTCGCGTACACAGGTATCAATGATGTCAATAACGTGACCTCGAGCAAGATTGATGATATGGAGAGCTTTTGGTTCGCAGAGGTACTCAAGTACCTGTACGTCTCGGTTTCGTCTTTCTGGAGAGGGCCTAATATCTCTCAATAGCTACCTGACGTTTGACGATCCCGACAATATTTCGCTCGATGATTGTGCGTCTATGTGCAGCGTTCCCGGACCAATCATAAGTTGACCTTGAGACTCTTTCTTCTAGATGTGTTTAACACCGAGTGTCACCCTTTCAAAGCCCCGGCGGCCAAGAGCGTCTACGGGTCTGGTCCTGGACCTCACCCGGTCTCGACGTCTCCATTCGTCGTTCAGACGGCCAACGGAGCCTCTCCTGCGGTCTCACCCGTCGCTGCGTTGGCTCTCTGATACCTCGTGATATATAGGACAAATTTTGATAATTAGACCATGTTATGTCTTTTTCGAATTATCAGATTTATCGGTAGACTTGTTCGCTGGTAAAAGGGAGGATGAAAATAGTACACTGCGGCCACGTACAACCCCAAATTTTTTGTACCAGGCAAGAAATTGGTGTGATGTCGGTTATCTTAGTCGTTGACAACGTCGCCACGGACTCGCCTGAACGAGTCTACCTGTGGCGCAGCCGTCGAACAGTTCAAACGTGTTACACAAGTATCCACAAGTACTCATGTCAACTACGGCGGCGTCCATTATCGAGGCGGGACCCATGGATTTCACTTGCAGACCCAAATGTGCTCGACTTACTACTAGCTAGCTTGACTTCCGACGCCGTTGGGATAACCGCACTTCGACGATTTGGATTGAGACAATCGAGATCAGGCACGGATGCAGCAGTATCGCTAGTGAGATCTTGAGCGAGTTGTGCTATCCCAGCGCCACGTAACCCGTTTCAGAAGTTAGGTTTAATTGACAAGCCAGACCACCGGCATCTGCTGAGAGTCTTGGCCATGGAGGATGGCCCAGGCGGCAAGAATGATACATCAACCTTGTTATCGCCATTGTTTTAAGTGGCCTGGACGAGGCACCAGGGTTGTCCACCGAGTTCGCCGACCCGTGCGCACAAATGCCGAGAGTCGCGCAGATAGTGGGGCTGTCTTGACGTACATAAAACATATGCCAATGTATAAAAGGTCCTGAACGCAGGCGTCTTTCGATCACCCCTCTGTGAAATTTGGCGCGTCAATGGCTGTTATCTGCCGTTGGCTCGCCCTGATATTTATTGCTGCATCCGCCCGTGGCGAGCCGGTGCAGCTGGCAGACCTGCGACTACCTCCCAGCGCTGCCGGTCATAAACAAGATGTGGTGAATCTCTTTGTCGAATCGTATGAAGCCTATAGGCTAGTTACTTTCAGGCCAACTTACCATGTTTCTCACTGACGCTTCTATAGGAAATACGCTTGGGGCCACGACGATCTGCTGCCCGTCAATATGTCGTACGCCGATACGCGCAATGGATGGGGCGCTTCCATCGTAGAATCTATGGGTACCATGGTTTGTGTACCATCCAAGAGCTGTATTGTCCTCAATGAACCATATGCACCTGCCTTTAGTGGCTCATGGGTTTCTACGACTGGTTTGAAGAAGCGGTCGATCACATTGCCAAGGTGGACTTTGCTGTCTCTCAAACGGGTGACGCAGTCAAGTAAAGTGCTACCATGTTTTCCCGAACAGAGTTTTGACGTGCCTCCACCAGCGTGTTCGAAACGACCATTCGTTATGTCGGAGGGCTCCTGAGCGCGTACGAGCTCTCTGGATACAAGTACGATATACTCGTCCAGAAGGCAGAGCAGGTGACTCAGCAGCTGGCATATGCATTCGTTGGGGTGAGTCGCTGTTTTGGCGATTGTGTTTTGAAGGTTTGCGTGAACGCAATGCGCAGAACAGTTCGATCCCTTACAATTCCATCAACTTTACTAATCACACTCCTGTCTACGATATTGTGAGTTTAATTGACATTATCTACTGGTCTCCATTCATCAGGGTTTCAGACGAGCATTGCTGCTGTCGGAACGGTACGTTCTTCATACCTACTTTGAGAGAAATCAAACCAGACTACATGTATTTGCCAATAGCTCACCATGGAATGGAATCGCCTAAGGTAAGTAAGGTGTCTCGATGAGCGCTTGCTTTTGACTCGTGAGCCAGCTTGTACTCCAGAAATGATACTTATCGTCAGCTGGCTGAAAGGCCAGTGCAATACATGATTCATATGGTAATGTTCCGAAGTCACGTCTGAATGTCATAACATTTTGAGGTATAACATTCTGATTTGATAGCCGACACTGTTGACTGGGATGCCTTCGGTATTAATTAATCCTTTCAGTGGGAATTCGGTCGGTTCCTACGTGGTGCGTGTCCCTGCAGTGGAGATTTCGCGCAGTTAACCACCAGAAGTAGACATGGGGCGGAGGGTCCGACTCGTATTTCGAGTACTTGATCAAATATGCTCGTCTGACAAACACTGATGATAATTCGTATGCGGACGCGTGGCTAACTGCAGTAGATACTTCTATCAAAGAATTGTTGAAGGTACATCCGACGCCGAGCTCTGTTCGCTGGCTTTTCTGACTGTGTGCTCTTTCCAGACTTCCACCGTGGGCAACTGGGTTTATCTCGCCGATTACGGTGACCAACACGAGATTCTCCATGTCGGCTCACATCTGGCCTGCTTTCATGGTGGAAATTGGATTATGGGTATGTCCGGAACGGTCGTTGATGTGATCGAACCCATATACTTGTAGGTGGGAAGCTCACCAATAACGACACGATCTTCGATATCGGTCTTCAGCTCACTGATGCATGTTGGAATACCTATGCAAGCACCACGTATGACAAATTCACCTCTCACCAGGTAACAGCAACAGCACACTAATCTACCCCGACAGCACCGGCATCGGTCCTGAGACATTTATCTACTCCCCCAGCGATGATTACTACTTGGGCGGCCCTCCACCTACTCCAGAGCAAATTCGATTTTACAATGAACACGGTTTCTACGCCAACGTATCGCACTATTGGTTGCGCCCTGAAGTGCTCGAATCAAACTTTTACTCGTGGCGTGCTACCGGTGATACCAAGTATCTCGACAACGCGGCTAGTGCGATTCGGAGTTTCCAGAAACATCTGTCTACTACAGTCGCGTATGCAGGCATCTCCGATATCAATAACGTGACTTCGACCAGGATCAATGGCATGGAGAGTTTCTGGTTCGCAGAAGTGCTCAAGTACCTGTTCGTGCTTATCCTGTGTTTCTGAGGTGTCCCTGATCCCTTCTTCCGATAGCTACCTGACATTTGATGATCCTAGCCACATTTCGCTCAACGATTGTGCGTCCTAATTACCGTCTCGAGTTCAGTAAGCTAATGGTTCTTTCTAGACGTGTTCAGCACGGAGGCCCACCCTTTCAAAGCACCAACAGCCAAAAGTGTCTATGGTTCAGGACCCGGGCCGCATCCGGTCTCAACGAGGCCTTTCATCCCTGAGCCATACCCGGCCGATGAGGTCCGCCTCATACTGACGAGTCCCAATGCAATGTTAGATGCAGTGTTTATACGATCATTCACAATGTACTTGGTGCTGGCGGCAGCAGTGATCACAGCAGTCCTACGAAAAATATTTGTTGTAGTGCATTACCGTAGACGCGCCAATCGCCGACAATCAGCAGTAAATTCAATTTAAAAATACCGCGGATGAGAATCAAACAAGACTTCAATCGTGAACAATGATCCTCTCAATCATGCCGGACGGGGCGACATGGCGGGTTAACGATGAATCTGACGTCAACAAGCAAATTTGGGTCAGCCAAACTGTAGTTCCGCCTGAAGTTAACGATGTGACGCCGGCAGGCGTGCGCGGCCGAAATCGAGCACTGAGTGCTGAAGGTCCAGCTCCCAATACAATTAGTCAGAGATTGCTCACTCGGTGCCGCCAGCTCTGCGTTCGCATTCGTTAATATTGCGCATGGTGGGATTAAGTTTCGTTCCATCATACTCTGAATAATATTTTGTCAAGCAAGGTGACACCAAGGAACATTGTATATACATATACTGATACAGTGGGAAGACAGCATCATTCGACCGAACGAAATGGGTGTGTTAGATCGCCTGGTAACTCCCTGGGATAATACATCAACGAGCGTCTGATAACGGCAGATGGAGAACATACATATGCGCGCTTGCCAGTCTCCACTCCCTGTGGCCAGAATATTTCCCGCAGGGCTGAAGTCTACTGATATCACTGGACAACATCTTAATTCAAGGATAATATTCAAATCTTGATCGCCTACCAGAATTCTTGTGCCCTTGGAGCATACACTGTACAGCTGCAGTGCGTGAATCCCAGAACTGTATACTACGGTCCTTGGACCCTGAAACAACCCATTGGCCATCATGTGACACAGCAACGGATAATATGTAGTCCTATCAGATGCCAAGGTGAGTCTAGGGCTGACCACCCACCAACCATTTAAACACACCGTATGACCCATGAAGTTCATGGTACACTGGCTAGACTTCTCCAGCTTTTTCTTGCCGATCGCACTGGCGTCCTTTCGCCAAACACCGTTCATGAAGCTGCTCACATCCCAATATTTCAGTGTCATGTCCAAACTACCGCTCACCAACCCCTTGCCGTCCGGTGTAAAAGCCACACTGTAAACACTGTCTCTGTGGCCTCGCAGTCGTTCAATCAATAAGCCACTGACAACGTCCCAAATTCGGACAACTGTATCGAGATTGCCCGCAGCGACGAGTTGTCCATTGGGAGATATGGCAACCGAAGTCACCCCCGCATCGTCATTCAACGAATCGGGATCATTGATAGCGAGGACTTTTGATAAACCGTCCACCATATCCCAAATTCGAACTGTTTTATCACCTGAACCCGAGACGATAAGACGGCCATCCAGGGAAAAGTCGAGAGAGTAAATTTCTTGTTGATGGCCATCAAAGACGTTGCGAATACGTTTCTTGGCAATATCCCAAATCTGAAAATGAATTCAGACCTAACCGTCGGGAAAGACCACGCAAAACCCACTCGTATTTGCTTATCTTCGGCGCCCGTGGCCAGGTATTTACCATCTGGGCTGAAACATACACTGCGAATATATAAATCTCCCGCTTCTCCGGCCGACTCGTCAATAAGGACACTGTGAGGCGCAAAATGACTGCTCTGGTGTCGGGCACAGGGGCAAATTACTACGTACCACGTCTTTGCGCCTGTCTTGGTATCATAGATTTGTGCTGTACGATTGCAACCAGTGGCAAGGAATTTTCCGTCTGCGGAGAATCGCACACAGCATACCACACTGTTTTGCAGAGATACGTTATAATCTTGTATCGTTCGATGGATGGAGTATCACTATACCTCTCGTGTATAAGCGTGTGCACTAGTGCCACGTCAAGCACTCGCTTTACATTTGGGTTGAATACTGCGAGCCAGTCACTGTCCTCTTTCTTCGCAGGGGGGCTCGAAGCTGGTAGTGGTTCGGTAAGGTCAGAGTTTATAGGCATCCATGTTAACGACGAAAGACTTGGGATTCCTTTGTACAAAAATATTAGTGAAGCGGACAGCGTTAAATGTTACCCCAAGAATGACGGGAGGATGATCCGTTGTATAGAGAGAGCGATGTTCGTGAGCGGGTGAACATAGAAAACTTAGAAATGAAAAAGTTCACCTGGAGGTTTACTCTTCATCTTCCTGGAGCGCTTTGGGCCACGGACTTCATCAAGGCGTTCGCCCCCGTGATCTCGTCGCTGGTGGTCATGATTCGACCTCAGAACATTGGGTGACGGCGCTGAGATGCTAAGGAGGTCATACAAGGGCGGTGGACTCGGACAGGCTCCGAGGAGTTGCTGAAGCGAGGTCACCACATCCCTTGCAACCGGTCTCTCCGCAATCGACGACCAGCACCGCTCTACAAGTTCCCAATGCCGATCGTCAACCGGTCGTGCCAGTGGCCGACTAGGTTTGATACCCTGGGATAAGCGCAATACTACGGCAGCATCAGCCCTGACATCAGACCACGGGTATTCCCCAGACAGTACCTGGGGAAAGAGGTCATTAGTCACTGCTATACATAATCTGGGCCAACTCGTACCAGAAGAGCCGTGTTTCCGAACGAGTAGATATCACTTTTGATGCTAGGTTTCGCCTCTTCTTCATTTAGCGAGAAGTGTTCCGGAGCCGCCCATCGTAGAGTGCCAGGTCGCACGGTAGACGTTTTCAAGTGAGTGAATCCGTGCAGAAGTTCTCCTACCAAGGAAGCACAACCAAAATCGGAAAGACAGGCATTGTAATTGCGATCGAGGAGCACGTTATTCTGTTTATCACCCAGTTAATGATCAAAATCTATGTTCCCTTGCAACGCACGCTCGAGAGATCGCCGTGGACCAGAGGAAATGAGTGAACTATCTGCAATGCCATGTAAATTCGGTTGGAGGAAGCTAAAGCCAAGAACATACGGTACTGGAGCCCATTTGCAATATCAGACAGCTGGGTGCAAGCGAGCATCAGAAAAAAAAAACTCCGTAGCATGTTTATCAGTTCGACTTGCCAACTGCAGGCGGTGTGCAACCCAAAGCCGATTGTTTTGCGCTTCTAAGAACGCATGAAGCGTACCGTGCGGCATCCACAATGACACCAAGGATGCGCTTCCTTGTCTTCCAAACCCATGGGCAATCCCAAGGAAAGGAACGATATTAGGATGTCTGAGCCTCTTCCAGATACCAAGCTCTCGACGTATCATCTACCAACCAGAAATGAACTTTGGTGCTGTGAATAAGTAGGATGGAAGAAGCGTACTCGAGCAACTTTATTTTCATCGCGTTTCTGTTCGTCGAACGTGAAACTGAACCGAAAAGCTTTCACAGCAACCTAGTTAAAGTGAGCAACCTGGGGTGAAAAAGAAAAGTGAGAATGAAAACCCTCACCTCCATCTTAACGCCATCACTACCCGTGTACCAGCACCGAAAGACGCCGCCAAAGCCGCCTGCTTCGCAGTATTGATCCGTCGGTCGAGTGATCCCGTTCGTCAGATCTGGAATGGTCGTCGACGAGAGGAGCGGTGGTGGTTCTTGAAAGTCAGTCCTAATAGTACCAAGATCAGCCTTCGAGTGAATTATCCGCGACAAGACAAGATACGACTCAAGCGGAGGCATCGAAATTCCACAGGCCTTGATTGGTGGAAGCGATGTAGGACTCGGAGCTGGTTGGAAGCAGTGAAATGATGAGTTAGTGAGAGGTTGCTGTAGTAGTCCAGAGCAGGCGTGGCCTATGCGTGCTAATCGGCGCTAAAACTGAAGTAGTTGATCAAGGAGACATAGCAGGACCACGAGCG
Source organism: Solioccasus polychromus (assembly GCA_038090335.1). Classification (NCBI taxonomy): domain Eukaryota; kingdom Fungi; phylum Basidiomycota; class Agaricomycetes; order Boletales; family Boletaceae; genus Solioccasus; species Solioccasus polychromus. The sequence continues at coordinate 6,106 of JBBPMM010000139.1, read as the reverse complement.
ATTCGCCTCCGCAACCCTTCTGTGCCGACGCTTCGCCGCCAGATGGGGGTTATTAACCTTGCAAGTTATTGGCCTTTATCGTGCAGTACCGGCTAATATGAAAGCACTCAAACAAGAGCTTGCCCAATGAATCCGGGCTAAATGGAGCGACTCATTTCGCCGAGGACGCGAACAATCTCTACCCCAACTTATTGTCTCCACACTTTAACCGCAGTAGCGAGGCTTCGGATCCCCAATTGCAACAGGCTTTCATTTCGACAAAGGGTTTCAATGATGGTCGCAGCCCTGTCTTTTATAAAAGAAGCGGTGTACGTTATGACATATCTCTACCCTTACAAGCCGGCCCGCAGGGGTTTCTTTTTCTCCCGTAAAATTTTGGACGTGGTGTAATGTCCTTTCGCTGTTGGTTTGCCCTCGTGTCTGTCGCTGCACTCGCCCACGGCGGACCAGTGCAAGTGGCGGACCTGACCCTTCCATCCAGCGCCGCTGCCAACAAGCAGGCCGTGGTGAACCTCTTTGTCCAGTCCTACGAAGCGTACCAGTCAGTCGCCGTCTTATTCGGGTGCAGTCGATCCGTGGTTCTAATTCACTGTAGGACATACGCGTGGGGTCATGACGATCTATCACCAATTTCAAAGTCGTACAGCGACGGTCGGAACGGGTGGGGCGCGTCCATTGCGGACGCGTTGGGTACAATGGTTCGCGTCCTATTTTGGTTGCGGTGTTTCGGGGGATTAAGGCATGACCGTAGTGGCTCATGGGATTCCATGGTTGGTTTGAAGCGGCTGTCAACTATACCGCCACGGTGGATTTTAGTGTCTCGAAAACGAACGACACGGTCAAGTAAGTCGTTAACAGGCATTTCCTGGGAATGCACTGACGTCTATCCGTGACAGCCTGTTCGAAACGACGATCCGTTATGTTGGAGGGTTCTTGAGTGCCTATGAGCTCTCTGGAGGCAAGTACGACGTGTTGGTTCAGAAAGCGGAGCAGGTGACGCAACAAATGGCCTATGCATGGGTCGGGGTAAGCAACTTTTTTAAAATGTTTTCATTTCAGAATTTGACGGGGATGTGATGTTCAGGACAATGACATCCCTTACAACACGGTCAACTTTACCACTCGCACACCAGTCGAAGCTATCGTAAGTTTCGATAGTGTTTTATGCTGAACTTGACTCATGTGGTCTCATAGACAGGTATTGCTGCCGCGGGCACAGTATGTTTTCGTGCCAGTTCGGGGGCAATGTAACTAATTAACTCACTATGATTGATAGCTCAGTATGGAGTGGAATCGTCTAAGGTGAAGAATAAATCCCGTCGAGTATTCGTTTCTAACTCGTGAGCTAGCTTGTACACCAAAAACGATACTTACCGTCAACTTGCCGAGAAGCCCGTGCAATACATCATCCAAATGGTAATGTTTTAAATTATATACTCTCTTACAATGTCCTGATTTCGCAGCCAACGCCGCTGGTTGGCATGCCTGCCCAACTCCTTGACCCTTCCACTGGAGACCCAGTTGGTTCCTATGTGGTATGTCACCCGCTTTGTGATGATTTTTACAGTTTCCAATTAGATGAATAGACGTGGGGTGGAGGATCCGACTCGTACTTCGAGTACCTGATCAAGTACGCTCGTCTGACGAATACCGATGATACGTCATATGCGGACGCGTGGTTAACCGCGGTGGACACTTCTATTAAAAAGTTGATGAGAGTATGTTGCTAAGCCTGCCTACGGCAATTTCCTAATCGCGCGCTTACACCAGAACTCCACTGTGGGCAACTGGGTCTACATGGCCGATTATGACGATGAAATTCTCCATGTCGGATCTCATCTAGAATGTTTCTATGGTGGAAACTGGATTCTTGGTGCGTTGAGAATGATCATTCGTGCGATTGAATTTATATCGTTGTGCAGGCGGAAAGCTCACGAACAATGATACCATCTTCAACATTGGCCTCCAGCTCACCGACGCATGTTGGAACACTTATGCGGGCACAGCGTAAGTTCCATTCTCCCTCGCAGGCGGCAATAACCTATTCACCCACCTAACAGCACCGGCATCGGTCCTGAAACGTTTGCATACATCTCCAGCGATGGCAACTATACCGGAGGTTCTAATCCCACGACAGACCAAGTCGCGTTCTACAATAAACATGGGTACTACATCACCGGATCGGATTATATCCTTCGTCCCGAGGTACTCGAGTCAAACTTTTACGCATGGCGCGCGACGGGGAACACCAAGTACCTCGACAATGCGGCCAGCGCGATCCAGAGTTTCCAAAAGTACCTACCGGCGACTGTCGCGTATGCGGGCATCAATGATGTCAACAACGTGACCTCGAGCAAGATTGATGACATGGAGAGCTTCTGGCTCGCGGAGGTGCTCAAGTACCTGTGCGTGTCTCGATTTAAATTTTCCTTGACGTGTTTTGGATCGGTTTCTCGAACAGCTACTTGACATTCGATGATCCCGAGAACATCTCGCTCGATAACTGTGCGTTTTTTTCTCGAGCTTGGTCGTGTGACACTGAATCTTTTTCCTTGCAGACGTGTTTAATACCGAGTGCCACCCTTTCAAGGCGCCGACGGCCAAGAGTGTCTACGGATCTGGTCCTGGGCCGCACCCCGTTTCGACAGGTACTTTCAACCCCGAACCGGCCGCTGAACCCGTCCCTGCCATCGCGTCTCACGTCCCGTTCCCTTCGCTCATTGTTCAGCCTTGATATGACGTTGATGGATAGTCCTGCACTGGTATATATTGTATATAGTGCCCACACTTATACCCTCCTTTTCATGAAACACTCCTTTTTTTTTTCTATTGCAGTAGACATGACTGGTTCTAATGTTTCCCGGCCCGCCACTCGCCGGTGGTCGCGAGTGCAGTCTTTCCAGCAAAAATAGTCGGTAGTGCCAAGATACCCGCATACAGCAACACCTGTCCGAGCTTGAGATCTACCCAGTACCAAAAGAGGAGTACTTCGAATGCACCGAGGAGTGCGGTAAAAGGGAGAATACGGGGCGAGAACAAGTGGGGAACGCGTACGCCGACTTGGCTCCACTGCGCGCGATTGAACGAGGCGGAAGTCAATCCCGAGGAAAGGAACGTACCAAACCAAGTAAGACGACCCACGGCGCAATGACGAGCGCGCCGAACAAGGCCGAAACAACCTTGGGTGGCGATATCTGGTCCGGTCGGAATGTGTGCGCGATGGGTGGTTGGGGGTGGAAGAGGGCTTCGTCTGGGTGGGGCGCAGGCGTCGAGGACGGGGGGATGTAGAGGTCAAAGAGGTCAAAGGTCGCTGGGTCGTGCACGAACGAGCCGAGGATCAGAGATACGGCGAGGGGGTGGTTGGTCGTCGGGGGGAGCGATGGCGGCGGACGCGCCATGTTCTGGACGAACGATCGTGTACAAGGTGGGCCGTTAGAGAGAGGGGGGGACACGCACGAGTTCAAATTTGGCTTTGCCGCCTGGAGTGACGCGCACGGGCTGGATGCCTTCTTCGCCCGAGACGGCGTCGTAGAAGCGGAGGAAAGTCTGGTGGGGCTGGACGCCGGTGACTTGGTCCGACTCTGTGATTTGAAATGTGAGTTTGAGGGAGTCGGTGGGGCCGAGCGTCAGTGGCTCTGGCTTTTGAGAGAGGGATAGTCTGTACAAGGTCAGACTGCGCGCAGGCGAGTGGACGATTTGACATACGTATCTGCACGCAGCTGAGAAGCATCGGAGGCAAAGATGCTGAAACGAGGGGACTGCAGAGAAAGCGAGCCAGCGTAGACTTGGGCGGCGAGGAGCAGCCAGGCGAATCTCAGCATCGTCGTGGTTGGGGTGCAAACGTGTCACTAATGAGTGTTACTTACCCAAAGTAGTTAATTAGCGACGAGATTTTCAAAAAGTAAAATAGACCCCACCGTGGTTCGAACACGGGACCGCACGATCTGCAATCGTATGCTCTACCACTGAGCTATAGAGTCGTTGCAGCGACGTCTTCCGACAAGGAAGAAGACCCCTTTTAATCCACTTCAAATCAATCACCTCCTCCTCGTCTACATCTAACATGGCCACCCGCAAGAAATTCAAACGACCGCGAGTCGCACACGATGACCGGACAAATTTATCTGAGTCGACGTCGACCGCTCCAGCAAGCGCAACCGCTTCCTTGACGGGTCTCCCCATCGAGATCCTGGCAGAGATCCTTCTCAATACCTCTTCCCCGCCTACCGTTCTTGCCGTTTCCCGTACATGTTCGTTCCTGTATCACACGCTCGCTCGGAACCCCGCCGCATCCTTTATCTGGCGCGGCGTTCGACGGTCCTTCCATCCTGCCCCTCTTCCAGAGCCTGACCATTGGCACAAATCCGAGGCGGACTATGCCGCCTTTGTGTTTGATGGCGGCACCTGCGAGGTCTGTCTCAAAGTGACGCGCTCCATGTATGTGAGTTTCGCAGCCCGAATTCGGTTATGCGGCAGCGTGAGTACTGGATCTACATCAAAACCGTTTCCCTGTTGACGTGGCAACAGTGGTATTGTAGAAGAAAGTTCCTCAAGTCGGTTCCTTATTTCGTATCTTTGACCACAATGTACCCTAACGTCCATTCTTTTCCTCGTGTTGTTGGGAATTTAGCGAGTTTCTCATTGATATCACTGCCAACTTTGTCGGGAAAGATCCACATATATGGATTCCCTACGTAGAAAGCGAGCTATGTTTTCGTGCGTCGTTATTCCTGCCAGCGGCATCTGTTCTTGACTCCATGCAGGCCCTTCCTTGCACCTCTATTGGACCTGTGGGTGGACGTGTGCGGCTTTCTGACAAATTCTGACTCTCGTATAGGGCCCGACTGCCCTAAAGTCTTCGTTCGCAAGACGGACTGGGTCAAGTATCGACACGATCGTGCAGTATGCGTGACCGCAAACCCGACTCTTGGCAGGCGCGGTGCCCTAGCTCCGGACACTCTTTCAGCTGCAGAGCAAGAAGAGTATCAGGAAACGACACGTGTCTTGGAAGTGCGTGAAAACCGTTTGTTGATTTTCTCCCGTTGGAAACCTAAGTTCTAGCGTTGTAATGAATCAATGACAAAATTTGGTTCGATCATGGAGGTGGGTCTCCTCGGTCTGTTATCGAATAGATCATTTACTTTGTTTTGCTTTTCATGGTGCCATTAGCTCTCAGTGCAGTTGATCGTCTGGAAGGTTTGGTGTGATCAGGAATTGAAAAAGATTAAGAAGCAAAATCGAAATTGGTGAGCACCGTCGAGCCTAGGCTGTGTATATTGACTTGGAGACATACAGGACGAGGACCCTCGCGGAAACAGAAGGGTGGAACTTGGAGGATCTTCGTATATCGCAAACATATGCGGGGTTAACGAGTTACAAGACATCCATTTTCCAGACGCTTGAAATGAAAGGTGGGTGATTCGATGGCCTTCTGCGTCTGTGACTTGGCTTATGGGCCTCGTCACTTTCAGATGTGAACCTCGTCCGGTCTGGGATCGAGGCCGAACTTTTGGAAGCGCGAGAACGCCGCGAACGTCGAAACTCTGAGATCACGTATGGCAAAAAATTGGCCGAGATAAAGAAGACCTACGAACGCATGCGATGCGGTACTCTGAGAATCCCTCATACTGGCGAGGCAGGCTCCAGCGATACCCACGAATCATTGATTTTCCCCCCGCTAAGCGTCTTTTGCACGCTTCCCTCCGTGCGTGCACTCAAGGGTAGTCCTGACCCACACGCGGCACCCTCCAACGTTGCTGCGAGCGAGATCAATTCGCCTTTGGCCACTTCGCTGATCCTGGCGGACATTCAAGCTTGGCTCGCTCCCGTGCAAAAGCATTTCATGAGTCTGCTAGGTTACTCGAACGGATGGAAGAGCGCAAGCGCAAAGATGTTGCCTCCCCTGCAGCGCCTTACAGCCCGGTTTTTCTGTCGACGATGCGGCGAGGGTAAGGTGGGTAGGAGGTGCCAGAGAGAGCTGTGTTTGGATTTCAAAGGTGTTTGTTCGCACGTCTGCACGGGAGTCAAAGAAAAGCACGGGAGCCGGGAAGCACCGGTGGAGAGTGAGGCCGAACCTGCCGACACTGACGGCGAACAAGGGCGAGAA
>JBBPMM010000138.1:0-57160 GCA_038090335.1 Solioccasus polychromus | reverse complement strand
AAAAGGAGGCTTGCTGCCTATCAGCATCCTCCTAATGGAATAGAGGAGTTATGGGAAAGAACACAGGTGGAGTGGGAGAAGATATCAGTGCAGGAGTGTAGGAATCTCATTGAGAGCATGCCTAGGAGGGTTCAAGCAGTGATAAAGGCCAGGGGTGGCTATACCAAGTACTAATACCCTACTTGATATCAAAAGTGAAAAAAGCGTTGCAATGATATGATTGACTTATATGGTTTATAACTTCACAACCCTTGAATGAAATCACATGATCCTGGGAGCAAATTTGTAGCCAAGAGTATGTACTATCTTTTATACCACCAAAGCAAGATGATATTCTTAAGTGTGTTTGCAGTGCACAAAGTGCACTGCATCAGGGTTAAACATTGCAACACTTTTTGGAGTCACTGTATGTCTATCCCCACCATCTACACTGAACGTCTCCCTGTCTCTTATCGCCGTATCCTCTTTGCCACCATCCTCGCCGATCCCCGACCCCTCTTCTGTCTGGAACACGACTATCTCTGGCCTCAAGCGTCCTCATTACAAACGATGGTGCGTTTGTACCATCAAATCTATACTACCGACCTTCTTTTCCAACGATCCCGCTCGGGCCCGAGCTCTGTCTTCACGAGGGCTATAGACCATTCTACCCAACAGACGCTAGATCATCTTCTAGACCTAATGCATCAAGAGGGCTTCTGGTTTTTCGTAAACCGCATTCCATCGACAACTATCTCCATCCTCCAGTCCCTCCTCGACGGCTTGACTCCCTCTGAGGAAGACTGCTATCGAGGAGACCCCCCTACCTTAACCAATGGGATAGAACCCCATTTCTTTCTTTCTCCAGTCATGTCCCCCACTCCTCCTTCGTCCTCTCCTTCCCCACCAGCTCCCACTCGTCGACCGCATTGTCGCCCCAGACGCCACCCTACTCCCTACTCCGTCCCTATGCAACCCCGTCTTTCTTCCTATGATGATTCCCCAGCACTCCCCGTTCCCGAACCTGCTAGGGCCACCTGGACCCCCCAACCAGAATGGTCAACTCCCGTCACTAATTATGACAACGATACCCACCTTCCTGTTCCTCCTTCACCCCCTCCCCGTTCTCCTTCACCCGGAACTCCGACTCACCCTATTGACATTGATTCCCTTCCTGATACCCCTGTCCGTTCAGGACAGTGTTTCAAATGCCAATGGTGGGGCCATTGGTACCAGGAGTGCCATGAATATTGTTGCCTGAAATGCTATCTATGGGCACCTGGACATATACAAAGTCAATGCTGGGGACTCCCTTGTGACAGTTGCGGAGTCAGAGGACATAAGGTCACTTATTGTCCAGACATTTCCACTAACCCTCCAGTCGCTTCCTAGATAGTCGATGAAAATTCTTCTTCTGGTGGTGAGAATAATTCCGCTCAGTGAGCTGATGTCTATGAAGGGGGTAATGTTACGGTTTTACTAAACCCCTATTCTCTTCCTATTCTTTCCGGTTGTATTCCTACTTTTCCCGATTACTGTTCCTATTTCTCCCGTTTTCCGTTTCCTTCCATTTTACCTTGAAGCACCGGAGCCCAGGGTTACCGCTTATAGTTACGAATCCTCTGGAACATTCTAGATAGTTTCCTTTTTCCTCTTGGTCTGTGCGCATCTTCCCTACCTATAAATACGTAGACTTCCTACGATTGTACCTTAGCTAGTTCTACGCAATCCAAGTCTAGTAACCAGCAAGCCGCTCCGAACGAGCGAGACCATCATCATTCCAATCATCCAGTACTCTCTATCCGAAGCCTCCGTAATCACTCGGAGAGGGGTACGTCAACAGGTCTATATCTTCCTTGCTACCATCACACAGGAATTACCTGAAGAAAGGGTTGATATCCTCATCTGGGAGGAAACCACGGTAGTCCTCATCGTCTTAGGGTTACCTCGTCGACGGATACGAGTCTACTATCGACTCTATCATATTAGTTACTAGCTGAGTTACTAGCCTCAGCGTAACACCTACCCTTCTGCCTTCCATTGAAGGAAGAAACCCCTTCAACCTTACCACCACACCCCTACCACATCCTCTCCTTTTGCAGCCATACCCAGACCTAGTGAAGAACCTATTCAGGTTGAAGAAGATCCAACCATAGAAGCACCAGGCAAGTGGGAAGAAGAACAAGATGTTCTTGGACCACTGCTATCCCATGAAGAGTACCTTCAAAAACTAGAAGAAGCTGAATGAAAGGTAACAGAAGAAACTTGATGACAGAAGATGGCAAAAGCAAGTGAACTCAAGGCAGGACTCTCCAATGACTTTTCTGGGGACTTCAAAGATGCTATCAGATGGATGCTCACTATGAGAGCATATTTCAAGATGAACAAAGACCTCTATGATGAAAAGGCCAAAACCCTCACTGCCCTGAACAAAATGAGTAAGGGACAAGGAAAAGTCTTTTCCAAAGGATGGTTCTACTGACTCAAGGACCCTCTTATAGAACCAAAGGATAAAACCTTTGACATCCTCATGGCGAACTTCTCTAAGACCTTCTTCCCCTTCAATGTCACCAGTAAGGCCAGGAGAATCCTAAGAAACTTAACCCAAAACCTTTGAGACAAAGATGGGTTTGCTAAATATGTAGCAGACTTTTCCCTTGCTGCTGCCCAAGCCAAATTGACCAATGAAGAAGCCCTCATCAAGTTCTTTGATTGAGGACTAGATGAGAAGATCATCACCAATATCCTCTCTATGTCGACTGTCCCCACTACCCTCCATGGATGGATGGAACAAGCAAGCAAGTTCAATGTGCAGCAGGAATGAATAAGAGATATGAAGAAAGGGTTTGGGTGGAGAGATTTCTCTCAGAAGAAAGATCCCAATGCCATGGAAGTTGACACCATTCGACTCTCTCCCATTGAAAAAGCCCACCATGTCAGAGAAGGATGATGCTTCATCCATCATAAGAAAGGATGCATAGCAAGAAACCATCCTAAAGACAAGAAGAAGGAAGGAAACTCGTCTGCACCTCATCAAAGAAACCCTATCAGAGTCGCCTCTACCAATGCTGAGGAACTCCTTGCTCCTAGGGAAGTAAAAACTCCCTCAGACCTAGATCGCTACCTTAAAGTCCTTGAAGGATGAAAGGTAAACCATAAAGAAATGGTCAGGGTCCTCAAAGCTTGCTTCGAAGAGGAGGAAGAACCTGAGGAAGAAAAAGTGGCAAGAATAGGATTGAATGAGAAACTGGATTTTTAAAGCAGAGGAAAGTATCAGCATTTTCTCCTCCAGAACATTCTGCTCCCATCATTTGTACCAGTAGGAAAGAGAAATCTATTCACATCCCCATCTCTTTATTCCATGGAGCAAAAACCGCTAAAATAAGAGCCCTGGTTGACTCTGGAGCAACAGAAAACTTTATCGACCCAATAACCATTGCCAAGTATCACTTCCCTACTTGATGACTCCAACTCCCTATAAAGGCATCTAACATCGATAGGATGGAAAACCAAGGAGGATTCATCCAAAAAGAGGCCCACCTAGTTCTCACAGTAGAGGAGCGAGAAGAAGTTGTTTGCTTCCTAGTTCTTAACTGTGGAGAAGACCAAGCAATCCAAGGGATCCCTTGGTTTACCAAGGTAAACCCTACTATAAATTGGCAGACTCAAACAATCCTTATCCCCAAAACTCTAGAAAACCATAACATGGAAGGAGAAGTACTTGAACAACAGTATCTCGTCGAGTCCCTACAGAAAACAACCATAGCCACTGAAGCAGCCATTGCTGCTCCAAAGAAAGAAAAAACTCTACCTAAAGAATACGAAGAATATACCTCTGTGTTTGAAGAAAAGACTCATGATCTACTCCCCCCATCACAACCTTTCAACCATGGAATCAATTTGGACAATTCTTTTATCCTGAAAGTTGCAAAAGTCTATCCCTTAAATCCAAAGGAGATGGAAACTTGTAAAGAATTTGTCAATGAACATCTCCAAATGGGATGAATAGTACCCTCAAAGTCTCCCCAGGCCTCTCCCTTCTTCTTCATATCCAAAAAGGATGTATCTCTATGTCCATGTCAGGACTACAGATACCTAAACTCTCATACAATCAAAAATGCCTACCCACTCCCTCTCATATCTGATCTCCTAGACAAGCTAAAAGATTTGACTATCTTCACCAAGTTTGATGTCAGATGGGGTTATAACAACATCCTCATTAAATCCAAAGATCACTGGAAAGCAGCATTCATCACTCCCTTTGGCCTCTTCAAACCTACAGTTATGTTCTTCAGGTTATGTAATTCCCCAGCAATGTTCCAGGCATTCATGAACAATGCCTTCTGAGATCTCATCTCAGAAGGGTGGGTTGTCATATACATGGACGACATCTTGATTCACTCCACAAACCCTTCCAAACATCAAACTCACACTAAAAAGGTCCTCCAATGACTCTGTGACCTCCATCTTTCTCTAAAAATCTCCAAATGTTCTTTTGATGTCCCCAAGGTAGAATATTCAAATATGATCATTGGGAATCACCAAGCCTCAATGGATCCCACCAAGTTAAAAGCTATCGAAAAGTGGAAGCCCCCAACCTCGGTTAAGGCAGTATGATCCTTTTTAGGATTTTGTAACTTCTATCGGAAGTTCATCACAAACTTCTCCACCATCACCCAACCTCTTATCAAGCTTATCAAGAAATCTGTTCCTTGGCACTGGGATTCCTTTCAAGAAAATGCCTTTCACACTTTACAAAGGATTTTCATGACTACCCCTGTCCTTTGACTTCCTGATACCACCTCCCCTTTCTTTGTCATGACTGATGCCTCCCTTACTGCTATGGGAGGTGTATTGATGCAGAAGGATGCCAATGGTGACCTCCACCCATGTGCCTATCTTTCTTGCACTCTCTCCCCTGCAGAACGAAACTATGACATTTATGACAGAGAACTTCTCACTGTCATCCACACTCTCTATGAATGGCAACACTATCTCCAAGGGACCTCTCACCCCATCACAGTTTTAATGGATCATAAAAATTTATCCTATTTCTGAGAACCACAAAAACTCTCCCAATGCCAAGCTTGTTGGCTTCTTTTCCTGCAAGATTTCAACCTTGTCTTTAATCATACCCCAGGATTGCAAATGGGACTGGCAGACACACTTTCTCATCACAATCACATCGATACCACAGATGATAACCATGATGTCATTCTCCTCCCTGCTTCCATCTTCATAAAAGCCATTGATCTTTCCCTTGCAGACAAGATTGCCCAATCCTCCTCTGCTGACCCTTTAGTCACTAATGCCCTTGCCAAGGCAATGGCCAACTCTCCTTTATTCCCTCATTCCTCCCTTCATGATTGGATGTTCAATGATGGCAAACTCTATTTCCAAAATCACCTCTACATCCCCAAACCCCTTCAACATGAGGTCATCTCATTTGTCCATTCCTTTTTTGCTGGTGGCCACAGTGGGATCTTCTGCACACATGCCCTCATCACTCACAACTTTTGGTGGCCTGGTCTGTCTACCTTTGTCTGGTGATTTGTCACCAGATGTGCTACATGTCAACAGAATAAAGTAAACACTCGCCCAACTATCCCACCTTTGTCACCCATTCTGTCCACTACCACTTGCCCCTTTGATCAAATCTCCATCAATCTTATCACTGACCTCCTGCCATCCCATGGTTTTGATTCTATTTTGGTCATGGTCAACCATGGGCTTACAAAGGGGGTAATTTTCTCCCCTTGTTTCAAATCTATCAATGCTAAAGGAGCCACTCAACTTTTCTTAAAAAACATGTTTCCTAGGTTTGGACTCCATTCATCTGTCATTTCTGACAGAGGCCCTCAGTTTGCATCAGCATTCACTCAAGAATTGTCCCACCTCTTAGGATATGATCTACAGCTCTCCACTGCTTATCATCCACAAACTGACAGAGAAACCAAACAAGCCAACCAGTCTCTCGAAACCTACCTTAGGATTTTCTCTGAAGGACATCCTGATAAATGGGTGGACCTCCTTCCACTAGCTGAATTCTCTTACAACTCCAACACCCACTCATCCATCCAAAAAACCCCATTTTCCCTTATGTTCAGCTATGAACCAAGGGGATATCCCCCTCTAGGAAAGATGTTCATCCCTGCTCTGGAAAAATGCCTTTCCCTTCTTGACGAGGCCTGGAAAGAAGCTCTAGCAGCTCATGAGAATTCCACTCGGATCATGAAAGAAAGGGCCTTTCCTAAATTTAAACCATGGAAAATTGGAGATAAGGTATGGTTGGAAGCACAAAACCTTCACTTTCATCACACCTCAAAGAAACTTCTCCCTCGATGAGAAGGACCATTTGAAATCTCAAAAGTTGTATCTCCTATTGCCTATGAACTCTAACTCCCTCCATCATGGAAAATCCATAATGTCTTTCACACCTCCCTCTTATTGCCCTATCAGGAAACCCCAGAACATGGACCAAATTTCCTAAAACCCCTGTCAGAAGAAATAGAAGGTGAGGAAGAATGGGAAGTCAAAGACATTCTTAATCACTGAGGAACATGAGGACAGAGGCAATATCTTGTAAAGTGGAAAGGATACCCCTCTGCCGAAAACACCTAGGAACCAGAATCTAATCTGGGAAATGCTTCCAAAGTCCTCCAGGACTATAAAGTTCAACTACATCTGTGAAACTCTGCCCAACCACTTTACAGACCCCATTCATCTGCCACCTTTCCATCCATATCCACCATGTCAAACTCCTTCACCCCCATCTACTCAGAATGTCTTCCCACCTCTTACCAATGAATCCTATTTGGGATGGTCCTCACTAACCCTCGTCCTCTCTTTGCTGTTGAACATGATCCACTCTGGAGGCAAGCCCTCATTCTTCAGTCCATGGTACACCTGTACCACCAAATTTACACCACCAACCTCCTTTACCTTCGCTTCCATGCACAAGCAGACCCCATTGTCCAATAGACTATTGATCACTTGGTCTGACAAACGTTGGACCACCTTTTGGATACCATGCACTTTGAAGGGTTCTGGTTTTTCATCAACAGGATCCCTAGAAGTCTCATCAATGCTACCCTTTCCCCCTTGATAGATGGACTAACCCCTTCCAAGGAAGATATATACTGAGGACACCCCCCTACTGTTACCACCCACATCCAACCACACCTCATCCATACCTCTCCCCAACAATCCTCTCCCAGTTCTCCCTCATTACCTCCCATGTCCTCCCTTTACCATCCCAGAACTCCTTCACCTCCCAGGACTACCCCACCTCGAACTCTAAGGAGGACCATGAGGAGAGCGCCTCCCCCATACCCTCAACAGGCCTCCCAGGACTCATCCTCTCTCTCCTCTTATGAGGAAGTCACTCCCATTCCTGTCCTCCCACCAGTTGCACATCCCACCTGGACTCCACCCTGTCCTGATACTCTGCTACTGACAAATCTCCATCAGTCCCTTAATGATCAACAGTTCACCTTGGACAATGGAAGCTCCTCCTCCTCGCTTGGAACTCCCAACCACCCCATCAACATGGACAACTTACCCATTCATCCAGTCTGTAATGGACAATGCTTCAAATGTCAAGAATGGGGGCATTGGTACTCCAAATGTATTCGGTACTGATGCACTAAATGTTTCCTCTGGGCACCAGGGCATGCAAGGAATTCCTGCCAAGGACTACCTTGTGCAGCATGCAGAGGTTATCAACATTCAGCATTGCAATGCCAGAATATGGAGAACAACCAGATGGTAGAATTGTGGGAGGCAGATCCAAGTTGGTAACTTGGACAATAAGAAGGGGGTAATGTTACAATTTTCCTCTTTCCCACTATCTTCCTCTCTTCCATTTTCTCCTGATCCATCTCCTTCCATTCCTTCTTTCACATTCCACAATATTTCAAAAACCTGAATCCTTCCATTTTACCTTACAGTACCAGAGCTGTGCCCTTCCCTTTCTTGTACATACATTATACTCCAGAACATTCTAGATAGTTTCCTTTCCTCCTCTTGGCCCATGCACATTCTCTGTACTATAAATATCCAAGCCTTACAACATGTACAATAGCTAGTTCTATGCAATCCAAGCCTAGTAACCAGCAAGCCACCCTCAGGTGAGACCTCCATGATTCCACACTACAATGTCTACATCTTGGTGGCAACTCTTTTCACCACAGACTATCACATCCGAGTTGACTTCCTACAAAGAGGAGTCAATATCTTCATCATCATTCTAGTCACCATACAGCCAGGACTTTGTCATTGATTAGGATATTGGTTCTATTTTCAAAGATACTAGCTGAGTTACTAGCCTCAGTGTAACAGTGACCACACCAATGACAGCAGTGAGATCACAAGGACATGGCCATAATGTGTAATATCTGCACTCTATATAGTATTGTGATTATAATTTCTTTTCATTCCCAGACCTTATTTTGCTGCACTCTTGATCTGCACTGATGAATGCAAGCACAGGGCTAGAGGCCAACAAGTGAGCATTGTCTAATTTTGGATATATGAACACCAGTACCACAATGATTTGTGTGTTACACAAGTAACTAAATATGAGTTCAAATTCTCACTTCCAGGGGTTCAGAAGCATCTGGAAGACAAGTGCTATAGTGCAATTGGGCAAGTGTGGCAATGCTCTGGACCAGTACAATAGATTAACAGAGGTACATTTGGGCAAGGGCATGATATAGATTTCAGAGGTGATTTATTTGCTGAAGGCAGATACAATTTGTTTGTCCCTATTGAATTCTGAAGGATCTGAATTGCACACACCATCTGAACATTCTTGGTACCTTCAAATGCACATAAAAATATATCTGTAGCTTTCTTTTTAATTTCCACATGATCTACCTTAACTATCAACCTTTTCATAGTGGCACTTTGAATTCTATCATACATATCTCCTCAAGACTTTGGTTTAATTTCCTGGACTGAATACACATAATTTTCTAAGTCAAATCTGTTAGACATATCTCTTCACAAACTTTCTGATGATGCATTTCCTCATAATGACTTTCAGGCTTCTAACAGTGGAGGTGAACATCTGATGTTGTCATATGTTACTGTCAGGTAGGCTTTAGCACTATGTAATTTTAATCACTGTGGGATTGTGGTTGAAGATTTCCAACCTTGTGAATGTGTACCTCAATAACCCGATGGGTGGGCCAGTCGATGCGTTCATTTCGTGCATCGATATCTTTACTAAACCGTACTTGAATCAGTGACTTGATGTCCAAGGTCAAAACCGCTGCTGGTGCTTTTCATTGGACCTAGTTGGTCAACAAAGTCGAGGAGATGATAACACACGCAGTTCAAGAAGCGCGCAGTTGGGCAGTACCTGCGAATGCGAATGTACCCGGGCAGTTGAACATTCGATCGTACATGATCAAGCTTCGATGGACAATGGCGTTTGTCCGATCTTTGTTCTGCCTCGGTCTGCTCACAGCCTCTACGTTCCCGAAGATGTTTTGGCCAATCCAATCGTGCTGAACATGAAAAATGCGAATCTTGCTCCTCCTCAGCAGAACTAGGCGTATCTCCGTCCCAGGACATCTTTTCTTTCAAAAAAAGAATATGAAAATGGTGGAGCATTCTGCAACGTTCCGACAGCCATTCAAAAGGATCCAGGGACTGTTCACGTTGGGCCGATTTGCAAGAGAGACCCAACAGCATGAAACAGACGGAATTTACCATCTCAGTCCATAAATAGGCCAATATCTCGCCTTGTATGTAGATGCATTGCTCGACATGACCATCGGGAATATGCAATGGGATCGTGTGTGTGGTCGCTATAATTTTCCTAAACGAGGGGGATAGAGAAAAGCATCCTAAACTGGCGTCTGCGCGGGCCAGGATTTTTCCATTCTGATCATCCGTTTGTGATACGCGCATCCACGGCTCTCCCGACACACCGACGCCGCAATTTTATTCATTTCCATCATTGTGAAACTGGAACAAACACTTGCTCAGGCGCTCAAGAAGTCAACAACACATAGCCATCTTAGTATTTTCAGACAAACATCTGTCTTCTCCTGTGAAGCACCGGAGACCCGTTCCCTTCCTTCTGCTTCCCGTTCCCAATTCCACGTGGTCGCAGAACTTCCTGCCGCATGCAATCTTTCGACCAGGGACAGCGTAACACATCAAGAAATTGGTAGGGAAATGATGTGCGTAGATAATAAAAATAATACCCAAATTTGACTCCGTTCAGCACCTGCCGCCCGCAGAGTGAGAACCCGACTACCGCCGAAGTTCTCGGATGATCCGCCATTTTGGTTCCCGACGACTTTCATCCTTTTAATCTGAATTATCGGAGTCTTTCGGAAGCTCAAACCGGGCTCTGTTCTTCCTCGCCCTCTCTAATGCTCAGGAGTTCTCCGGATCGTGCTATCTTTCAGAAGCAGTCTTTGGTTCTGGATTCCACTAATCTTTCACGTCCTTCCATTGCATGTGGTCTCAAGACGGCTTCAGAATCAGTACCTTTCTTTTTCTCTCTCATCGAAGATCTGGGTCTCTGAGTTAGATCTATCAGGTCAGGCCCAGACTAAGATGTCATTAGATAATCCCTGCAGTTCTCATATCCCCACAGCGATGTTCAATGGCATCCCTAAATCCGAGTGCTATCGGCGGTGCTTACGAATATGCCTTTCAATTTATTCAAAGCAGCTAAATTGGGACGACCAGGAGCGATGAGTGGCCGTTAAACAACTAGACGATTATCGTACAAATACTACACACTCCGTCGCCACGCAAACTTAGATCCCCTCGCCATGCCTACAGAAGCATACCGTCTCCCCGATTTAGTCGCTTTGCTTCCAGAGAAGCCAGGCCCCGACATAAATCCACACTACAGAGAAGCTGAAGCTGCATTCAATGCATGGGTGGAAAAGAGGCTTGACGGGCCCTTCGCGGAGGTGTGTTTCCACTACTTCTATCGACCAATACCTTCTAACCCACTTGACCAGGATGTATACAAATGCGACACCCCTCTTGTTACTTCCTTGGCATGCCCTCTTGCTTCCTATCAACAACTGAGAGGGATTCTCGGTCACATCGCGGCGGCATTCTTGCTGGATGACATATTGTAAGTATTCGTCCAGGGTTCACTTCACATGTGCTCAGGTAATTCATATAGTGACCGCATCCCCAAGGACGATATTCCTGCGGTTGCGCAATTATGGTTGAAGATACTTCGAGATGGAAGTGGGATGCCAAACTTTCCATACCCCCACTTCGAGTTGGTGCACAGGTCCATCATTTTATCTGCCGTTCCTGGTCCCGACTAAAATTATTCCTGGCGCAGCGAGTTGTTACTCGACGCTCGAGAAGCCGTTGGTCCTTTTCACTGGCCGCAATTCATCTCCGCAAATGAGGAGATGGTCGCGCACATGGCCCGAGAGTCAATGCACGACCGAGAGTCATATCTAAAGGATAAGATTTTAGATGTCCGATCGTATTTGAGCAGTCGACAGCTGACGATTGGTGCTCGTCCATATTTCGTTTTTCTCCGGTGCACACGACGCCTCTACATTCCCGACGAAATTATGGCCAGCCCGGCCATACAAAATATGGAAAATGCCGCAAAGGAAATGTTGATTATCTCTAACGTGAGGGGAACAATGTCGGATTTTGCACGCTCTCCTGATTTCGCTTTATGTCTTATCCAGGATATTCACTCGTTCAAGAAGGAATACGAATTCGACGGCGCTCTCACCAACATTATGACGATCATGCAGAAGGACCCACGAACCGCGCATCTCGATCTGCAGGGGAGGCTTGATCACGCAGAAGAACTGTTTAAAGCTGCTCTTGAACAGTTCAACGCTTGCAGGCATAATCTGCCGTCTTTCAGTCCAGAAATGGATCAATATCTCGCCCAGTACGCAGATGGGATAATCGATCTGGCTATCGGTAACGCACAGTGGGGCTTCCTTAATCGCCGATATAATACATACGAGAACGAGGTCGACAGGGCAAACCATGTCATGAGATTGGAGGTGAGAGGCGGAGGAGAGGAGTAGAAGACTTCATCCAGACGACAAAGGTCGAAAGTAGAGTGTATGTTTTCTCCTTGATTGAGTCATTAGTTTGTATCCATCTTCATTATTTCTTGTACAGCACGCGAAAGAACTGCAAATCGTAAATATATGTGAAACAGATGACTCTTGAAGGTAGCGGAGGTGGGCTACGTTCAAACCTGCGACTCAAAAAAAATAAGGAGGAAATACACTGTAGGGAAAGCACATCAGCAAGTGTTGGTGAAACATGACGACTTGGACATCATCACTAACATTTCGGCAAACCGTAGTTAATTAGTGGAGAAGGGCACCTCTTGCAACGCCAATCTTACAATATTGCCAACACATCCTGCCGTCCTGTCATCTTGACATGCCAGTGCATGTCCCGCCGTTGTCGTCCCATCCCACTCTGCGCTCGTCCTACACAATAAGCGGTGGATGTCACTTGTGGCGCTCATCAGAAGGTACGTTCGCTGTGAGTCAAGTTCGTGGCCCCGTCATGCCCTTCAAGTTGCGCCGACACATCGGACCCAGCATATTCGTATTCGCTATCGCATTTGATGCATCCGCTGGCCATCGTCGTCATAGTTGTATTAATCACAATGCCTGTGCGTATTTGATGCATTGGGTTCGCCGTCGAGGTCATTGTGCGTATCGCACATCGCCCCGCGTCGCGTTTTGTGCATCTCGTTGGTCCAAGTCGACATGTAGTGCACCGTTGTCGCATCGCATTCAACATGATTCCTCCACGAACCATCATGGAGCGGACTTAGCGCGTCTCAGCAGACGTCCCCCTGTGCATAATTGTTGCCGCCGTGGACGACCCATCAGACGGGACGTAATGTAGAGTAGACATTGTTTGACGCACTTGTTATCGTCGTCGTCGCGTGTTTTCTGGCACTAATAAACTTACGCTGGGAGCCACAGGGTTATCCAACTACATTATTAACTTACTAGGCTAGCCGATCTTCACTTAATGAATGAACGTGGCAACAGCCCATTCATTCGAGTATCGGAGAGAAAGGTTCGCGTGATAGAACCTACTATCCCAAAAGGAACATGGCCAAGAAAATCATGAGGAGTGAAAACCGCTTATTACGCCGCTTAGCATATTACTAGCTTTACCCACCCGCTTTGGTGGACAGCGGTCCTAATGGTACGTCGAAGAAGTCAGCTGTTACCAGTTTGGATGAAAGCGAGGCTAGTCTTACTAGAGATTCAGCTTGACCAGATATTGGTAGCGACTGTAGTAGAAGGTAACCAGGTGTCACTAACGTGGAACTCATGCATACCGCAGTGTTAGTGCCTTACTTCCAGGCATTTTAGTCACTCACAGGCCAACCCTCGGAACATTCCACCTCAAAAAAATCACCCGAAAAAACAGAATGTTCCAATCCTGTTCCAACCGCCTGCTTCGATGAAGTCCGCAACCGCAGAATAATTAAAACGGGAAGAAAGAGCCGAACAGACAACCAATGATCAAATAATGTCGATTACGTATCCCGCACCACCAGTACAGATGCACGTTGCAGCTCAATTCGGATGGAGTTGGAACCCTTTTTGATTCTAAGTCGTTTGATGCAGACGTTGGAGAACTCGAATTTGCACGGATCTGGTTTGCTCTGCCATTTCCATCACCAAGCCGCAGGAACAGTGTATCGTTACGCGCGCGGTGTTAGCTCTCTGTACATACATTCAATTATGTCTCAAACCCTCGGCTCCAGCGCGCGTTCTTACAACCGCCCGTGGGGGTCAAGAGCCGGACGGCCGAATGATGGCTGTTGGAGTACATCAGTCGACTGAATATTACTTCTCTTAAGGAATCGGGACTCACAATTGGGGCAGGCTTGTTGTCTAAAATGGCTTCGACCTTGTCAAGGATCTCCGGCGTCAACTTAGGAATGACTTCAAGGGCTTTCAAGTTGTCCAGGACCTGCTCAGGTTTCGAAGCACCGAGAATGACTGTGCTCGTGTTGGGGTTCTTAGCCACCCACGCCAAAGCAAGGTGAGTCACGGAGCAGCCGAGTTCTGCGCACATATTCAGCCCCCTGTGGGAAACAGGACATTCACGAAACACGAACCCGATTCTGCCAGCCGTGTGAGCTGTTGAACCTTGTTGATCTTGGCATGACCCTCCTCTTCGGTGAGACTCTTGAGCGTGTCCTTGAAGAAGTCGGAGTGCGTAGCGAAACGAGAGTTTTCCGGGATGCCGTTGTTGTACTAACGAAGGCGCTCATGCAATGAGAAATTGGTTTTAAACAACATTGGAAGTGCAGCACCTTCCCGGTCAGAAGACCGCTTGCCAGAGCCGACCACACTGTGGTACCGATTGCATACTTCTTGTACAGAGGTGCATATTCCTTCTCTGGACGCTCGCGATGGAACATGCTACAACGACTTGAGTTATTCATCTCATGTGCACAGGAAGTAACACGTACTGGTGCTGACATTGTTCAGCGATTGGGGCAATGAGGTTGAGTTTGTCGGCAACATCTGCATGAATCCTATTAAGGCATAATTTTCCAGGCATTGAAAACACTCACGGTATGCTTCCTCGATGTCGCGGGCAGACCATTCTGAAGTAGCCCAATAGAATGCCTGAGACAACCATGAGCAATTTCTCGACTCAAACTACGATGAACTTACCCAGCCCTTTTCAATCACATAGTTGAATGCTCGGACGATTTCCTCCATAGGAGCTACATTATATCAGTACCCACGCAGCTCGAACAACTTCAAACCTACTAGAGTAATCGGGACGGTGAGCGAAGATGACATCAACGTAGTCGAGGCCCAAGCGCTCAAGAGAAGCTTGGGTGCCTTCAATAATGCTGTAAGGAGCAAGTGAGCGATTAACTTTCGGATTGGAACCGAACTCACTGTTTTCTAGACAAACCAGTGTCGTTAGGACCCGAGCGAGTACCAAAGTACAACTTGGTCGTGATGATCATATCCGTTCGGCGGTAGCCAAGCTCCTTGATAACACGGCCCCTGCAGCGAACCAGGCAAGGGTGAGCAAGGGGCCGACCGACATTCAGAACTAAATACGGACATTTCAATTTCTGAGCGACCCTTGGCGTAACCTTCGGCAGTGTCGAACATGTTGATGCCATTCTCATAGGCAACTTTGATGATTTCCTTGATGTTGCCGTGTCAGGACTACCCTTGATCATGGCTCGGACTCTCATTACCTTGACTGGGTCTCCAACGACAGTTCCTCCCAAAGTAAGCCCTATGACGTGGGAAATCAGATATGCATAGATCCAGAGAAATTTGCTTGCTTACAACCACCGAGTGAGAAGACGGGCACGCGCAAACCGCTAGGGCCGAGGCGGCGGAATGGCATACCCTTGGGGTCGTATTCGTATTGAACAACAGACATAGTGATTGTTGGGAAGGGGAAAATGATACGAGGTCACGATCGCAACACTGACATTTGGGTATTTCAATATATAGGTGCGAGGTGCCTGGTAGAACCCCGCATTGCTAAGCAAGAGGACGTACCGGTCCGAAGGAGTCCTATGACACAAATGAAACGACGTAGTGGTCACTTGCCAGTAGTTGGTTACCACGGTCTTTGTGAACTAAACAAATCCAGAAAATATTTATATGCAAGACGCATGAGATTACCGCCGGACGCCGGGAATGAGCACGAGATCAGCTGCCAGTGTCACATGTGGGTTTTTGTGGCAATACCCTTATCAGTGCAGACTCTCGCTTAAACCGGGCATTATTTAGACGCCAGCCTGTAGTGAATTTATATATCACCAGATGTTTCTGCAACGTTTTGTGGGACTCATTCTCAGAGGCCACCGTTTTGACCCACTTGCACTCCGAGAACGAATCCTCCGCGGGCAAAGACATTCATAGTAGCACCATGTTCACGGAGCTCCACAGTCCGTTTATTTTATTGTTACAAGATCCAGATTTTCTTACGAAGAGTTCCTGGTAAACGCTACAGTGATAAACGTGCTGATCATTATTGGTTCTCCACTTGGGTGATCTTATAGTTCACAAACGACCCAACGGATCGAGAGGCGGGCGACCAAAGGTGGGCTAATGATCTTCAATCAGGATAGTTCTCCGCGCCGACCCACCAGACTACGTACCGTTGGTCCCGGCTTGTTATTCAGAATGGCTTCGATCTTGTCCATGATCTCCGGCGTCAACCTGGGAATGACTTCGAGGGCCTTCAAGTTGTCAAGAACTTGTTCGGGTTTGGTCGCACCAAGGATCACGGTACTGGTGTTTGGGTTCTTAGCTACCCATGCCAACGCGAGGTGAGCAACTGAACATCCGAGCTCTATTCGCGTATTCAGGATGAGTCGACAGAAGGATGATAGAAGGTTTCCTGACTCACCTTGCTCCGCGAGGGCCGAAAGCTCCCTAACTTTTCTGATCTTCGTTTTACCTTCCTCTTTTTGGAGACTGTCGACCGTCCCTCTGAAAAATTTTGGGTGCAACGCAAACCGGGTACCCTCGGGGACGCCATCATTGTACTGTAAGATACGAATGAGAATGTCCCTTTGAAAAGCCATTTAACCATACCTTGCCGGTTAGCAGACCACTTGCGAGCGGTGAGAACACAGTAGTGCCGAGATCGTACTTTTTGTACAGAGGGCTGATTCATAGTTTTCAGTCAATGATCTCGTACGAGAGAATACCACTGCACCGATACTCCCCCTCGGGGCGCTGGCGGTGAAGCATGCTAGACAGTGCGTCGGCGAAAAGGGGTAGACGAGTTCGAAGCAACGTACTTGTGTTGACATTGTTCAGCAATTGGTGCATGTAGACCTAGTTTGGTGGCAACGTCTGTGGGTCGGATGAACATTATAGCACGGTCTACATTTCATTAGACTGACGGTGTGCCTCCTCGATGTCGTATGCAGACCATTCAGACGTCGCCCAGTAGAGTGCCTTACAAGGAAGCAGTCGAATAAGGCTCCATAACTCGGTATTAAGAAAACGTACCCAGCCCTTTTCAATCACCCAGTGAAATGCCCGGACAGTTTCTTCCATAGGTACTGCTTAACATTACCTACTGCTCCATGTATCAGGCCAATGCCTTACCCGATACATCCGGGCGATGAGCAAAAATGACGTCGACGTAATCAACGCCGAGGCGGTCCAAAGATGCCCTGGTTCCTTCAATAACGCTACCAAAGTAAACCTGTGAGTCATCGACAATAACCACAGATCACCAACCTACTGTTTTCGCGAGAGTCCTCCGTCGTTGGGGCCACCACGGATACCCCAGAACAACTTCGTAGTGATAATCAGATCAGTACGACGTAGCCCAAGTTCTCTGATGGCGCGTCCCCTACGGATGTTCGTTATTAGACAACTCAGCACGAGTGCTCGGACTCACATTTCCTCTTCGGATTTCCCCCCTGCGTATATCTCGGCCGTATCGAACATGTTGATACCATTCTCAAAGGCCACCTTGATAATGTCCTGGTAAAATGTTACAAACGGGCTAGAAACACTTCCAAAGAACGAACCTTGACGCGGTCACCGGTCACAGTTGCCCCAAGCGTGAGCCCTGCGTTGAACGGCGTATGTTAGCAATGACACCATCATTACACTCCTATTATAACGTACATCCACCAAGCGATAACAGTGGCACACGGAGGCCACTTGGTCCGAGCCTTCGAAATGGCATGCCCTTAGGATCGTACTCGAGTTTGACGACGGACATGATCGATGGCAAATCGCCCGGCGGGCGTTTGAAGAGAGAGAAAGGGAGAATGAAAAATTGTGTGCGACCGGAGAAAATCGTCAAATCTTCCGGGTAAAAGCGACGCTTGTAAGGGAATAAGTATGCGGTCGCCGAGTTGTTACGATTGTATGTCAATCCGACGCCGCATCGGCACTCAACTCTGATTGACGTGGTGGTTGGTTTACGAATTTGTTCAAGCCTCTAGCGCACGTAACGCACTGCAATAGCTATGAGACGTATCGCAGAGATGGCCAGTAGGACAACCGAAGAGTCGCAAAATGACTGGTTTCGACGTGTAAAATAGATAGATACAAGGGTACTAAATTGACGCAAAAGCAAAACTCGACAAGCAAACACCGTGTAACCTTGAGACCAATTTCAATGAGTCACTTCCAGATGCCGCAGGTGAGGGTCAATGGATGCTGGAAGTTACATTGATGGTATGATATGAGCACAACTTCCACAATAAACGAATATATCAAATCTCTGCGCAAGAGGTGGAAGAACCTGAAAGTAGAGCGAAAGCGCGAAATTAAGTTAATAGAGCGGAAAACAAGCAGAGTGAGGGTTCGGATTGTGCGGTGGAAATCAGTCACTATGTTGCAGAAGACGGGGAACAAGGAAAGCAGGTTTAACATCATGCAATAGGTGGGTATTTCTCATCTTCTCTGTCCGAGCTATCTCGCTCCAAAGAGCTGTAGCGCCCTTCATGATCATATACGGCGACAGTCGGTGTTCCCGTTTGCCCTGCTTCAATGTCACAATGATCCTTGAAGTTGTCCTCGTCGATCTGAGAGACGATGGTTGTTTCAACGTTGACATTAAGCTGTACCTTGCAAACCGTCAGAAAAATGAAACACTTAGCAAATTCGAAGACATACACTCCTTTGCGTCATTGTTGGGCCTAACATACGGGTCTGACAGATCGTAATGAATACAAGCCATCATCAGTTTCGATGAACATACCGAAAAATTCTTGCTGAGTGGGCTAGGTAAAGGTGTAAGTCCATTGTTCTGTTCTCGCTCACTCGAGCATATGCGGTCGACCCTCAAACGCTTGCGAGTGTTCAGCCTGAAATAGAATTAGATCAAAAACAGTAACTCTGTCATGACTAAACATACGTGGCTAAGAGCGAATTGGCGTATACTACGATCGATGTTAAACGCGCTACCCAGAAACCAAAGTCAGAAAGACATACGTTTGGCGATAGCGAAGTGCATCCCAAGGAAAATCAAATTATGACGCATGAGAAGCCACTAAACCATATTGATGTCAGCATGTAGAATGCCACTTGTAACAAGTAGACGGACGCAGATCAATGAAGCAATTGTCACAAGGCTAATTAGCGTAGAGATGGTGTGAACGACATGAGCAGGAGTTTAGATAAACGTACCATGTGATGCCACCAGTTTCCAGAGTATACAGGATTAGGGTATTGATGATGTGGTTCATGCTAGGACATTGCCATGAAAACTTGCTAATAAAAATAGTCGTGCTACTTACTTGGCGAAACCGGTCTTTCTGCTTCCCAAGAAGGTAATCATGGTTACAGTGATAATGAACTCCACTGAAGCAGAAAGCGTAACACCAGTCGTGAAAATCCACTAGATCACTTCGTGATCAGAATGACTGTGATACAATGCGATGCTCTTACCGCAGGATATGGCCTGATAAACAACGAATACCGTTTCAGACGGATTCTGGACGAAGATAAATTGAGAGGAATTGACAACGGAGCGATAGAACATACATTTCACTCGTTGATACTATATGATAAGAGGAACGTGAAATTGAAATCATTGGAGTTCGACATAGTACTTACTACAAGCAGAGACTACGTGAAACGTTAGCAAACAGTTGACCGCAAATAAATAACTACTCACCAAGACGAAGGAATGCAAGGAACACCTATAAGTGCCATTGTCATATGTATTAAGTGTTAAATAGCTGCAGAAATCGTACCACAGGCACAGCAATGTACCATCTCTTCGTCACTGTAAAGATATGAATCGAAGACCAAGTCATAATAAAATATCGTCCTACACATTCGGATCCTGTTTGCGAAAAAGCTATAGGTTGAATAGTACCATCAACTTTCCTTTCAGTCTGGCAAGCTCAGCGAGAGATGAACACCAACCAGTGAACAAGAAATGTAATCGCAGCTGTTACGGCCACAGATAGCTAAGAATAACTTAGTTCGTGCACTTCTCTAAAAAAAAAAATACTAAACATACCCCGAGTGCACTACAAGGAGACGAAAATTAATACCAGCAATGAAGGGTAGATTACATACGATGGAATGATATCCATATTTTCGGGCTTATCGAAATTCGTGATAACTGATTGCCAGACGGAGATGATGATACAAATCGTGTGCATCAAGTCGAAGGCCCAGACTACGAAAACCTTAAGACATTTTCAGCGAGAAAAATATTGAGCAAGGAAAAAGCGTGCACACCAAAAGCTTTGTCCATGCGAAGTCACCAGGATAGAGTTTGTAATACAGAATGCATTGCACGAAGACAATGCCAGTGAGGCTGTACTCTTTAATCCGACGACAGTGAAAAATTGCAGAAACTGTACATACCCACATCCAAAGAAAGTGCCGAGTAGAATTGAGCCATATACCGTGGCCACGGTAGTCACATCACCAGCTAGACCCATCTTTTGGACGTGGTGAAGTGAAAAGACAAGTCAAACGAAGGGACGTGAACGCGGGGATCACTGAAGATTCTGAAAAGGCGGATCCTGGTTTTTGTACGTTATTTGTCCTCATTGACACCAGATCGAGAGTTTGAGCGTCCACAAAACAATTTTTGCTTTTTCCGTCGCCTTTCGTGATGGTTCTCGTAATTTATGACGTTGCGCGCAGCTTGGTCAACCCCATCGTGTCGACTCTGCCTCAGGGGCGAACCGTGTGTTCAGCCATTATGTGGGCTTCATTGTCTAACCGCAGGGCAGCGTTCAACTCCGTTCCCAGACTGGTGCTTAAAGCCTTGAACTGTGTGATGAGCCAGTCAAGGTCGTACTGCATTCCTTCCGAGTCAGGCGTAGTACACACATTATGGCAGTAGCTCGGAATCGAAGACCCCGCTCGCTCCCGCTGAAGAAGAAAACAAAAAATTGAATGTCGGAGGAATGGATGATTACGACAATATGGGCGCCACGGTACATTCGCTGTCAACAACACGTCAAGGGACGATTAAATTCAAATGATTTCGGACTCGGCTCGTCCCTGAGCCTACCGAGTCCCGAACGCGGCGGGCAAGACTAACTTTAAGATGCCATCCCTCACGACCAAGCTCGCGGGTCGGACACATAGGATATACCTGTAACATGATGTTAATTTTGAAGTCCCAACACGAGTTCCAACACGCTAGTTTCCTAGTGGAACGCCGGCCAAATTAAATTGTCCGGTCGTCGGTGGTTTAATGGAAAATGCAGGGTGCCTTCTCGACACTGAGTTACACCCTCAGTTCTTATCTTCCATGTCCAGGAAGGAGACCCATCCATTCACTGTACAACTCTCCTGGTCAGAACAATCTTGGCCCAGTGCGTCGAAGTTTGCGATTAACACTCTCATGCAAAACTTCCACGACGGCTGGTCAATATCCTCTGCCTTGATATTAGTGTTACTTTACAGGATTTTACATCAAATGGAGTATATGCGCCGCGTGTTGGAGCGAAAAGCGATGCGCGCATTATTTCCTAGGGGATACATTCCACCGCGGACTGAACGAATGTCCATTTTCCATGAACCCGAATTCAAGACCCCATTCCTTCCTGGACTCTTCTTTGATGCGCCGGAGCTCCAAGCCCCTCAGAACAGCAAATTGTATGCAGGTTTGTATCCCGGTACAATTGTACACCAGAGTAGGCTGTGCTAGCTGAGTCTAGACTTATCCGGTACCCATCTTCAAATTGACTCGGTAACCAACCCTTTTGACCCCGTATACTCGGCAGTTGAATCCACTGGAGACGAGCATTTGCACTCGGGTTGTGCGTATGTATATTAATGCCTCGAAACATCCAGCATGTGCTGGAACCGGCATGAAATTCAGGGCTTCGGCGATAACACTAAGTGTGATTTCATGTCTTCCTAGCCCCTTAATCGGACTGCAGATGAAAGAATTTATACCCCTCTTGTAGCGCGGTAAAAGATAGATTTGGGTTTCTTTCGAACTTGAAAAGATCGTAGTTTAAGCCATCCATAAAAATGCAGTGGACAGGTAGAGAATATTCCTGCTTGGAGCCCTCGAGGTTGTAGCCTGTACATACAGCTTAGGAGCAGAAAATGTAAGCCAGAGATGCACGAGGCTTACCATCACACTCGGCTATAACCTGAGCAATAAACTTCAAGATATACGATTCTTTTTCTCTTTGTCGTCTGGGTGGTATCACCGCCAGAAAATTACTCGATGCGACCTTCTGTACCAATGCGACCACCGATCATGGTCTCTGGTTTATTCCTTAGCGTGAAAGCGAGCTGCTTCATCAGATGGTTGAAAACCTGATGGTTGCAGTGAGCTTTCGGGGATGCGAGAGAATTAGATTATTCGCACCGGAGAAAAGAACCTCGATCTCGCCTGTTTCGTTCTATGCCTCAGGAGGGGGGCCATACTGCATTACCATGATATCCATGTCGGTCACGATCGACTTGAAAAGATGTATGGGAATCCGAGAACAGTGAATCTCAGAGGTTCCAATGCCTTTCAGCTTTTCTACATTAACTTCTTAGCCATCCCAAGACGGAATACTAGGCCCGAATCACCATCTTTCAACACGGCAGGGTCGAGACTATACCGTCTTATGAGCCGGCGTACAGTGGCCAAAGCGGCCCCTGGTATCAGAAAGATCCGAGTAGTCACTCCGTGGTCTCTCGAATGTCATGATTCGTCCGCAGAAAGGAGCGAGTGGCAGGGCCGATTCCGATCAATTTCAACTACAATACTCGCAAAACCAGGTTGATATGGAATCACAAGGGTTATATCTAGATTAGGGTTGTACACCTAAAATAATCCCGATAAGTGGGCGAGTCAATCATCGCCCTCACCATTCACACACCCGCTCAGTAGATCATTGAAAGGTCAATCGAATGCCTGGCACGGTTTTGCCTCCGTTTCCGACTGATGTTCGGACCCATCCCTTACTCGTCATCGACTTTAGTCTCCTTAAGGCCAGCGACTCCGCGGAGATCGACCGTCTCTGGGACGCTGCAACGTCCATCGGATTCTGGTAGTAAGTACATAGTACATAACGTATGACTCACCCCAAGATTCGTGCTCTCGGGGCTCTCAAATCAGTATCTGACGTCACCCTGCAGCTTAAAGAACCATGCCGTAGATCAGGAAGTAAACGATATGTTCGATATGGGAGTTGAGACCATGGCTCTTCCCCTCGAGGAGAGACTTAAGTTTGAACAGGGGGATGAGGGTCGGTCGTTTGGGCACGTGTCGTCATTCAACACATGTTATCGGCGCTGAAAAACGTCACCCAGATACAAGAAGGCCGGCGCGAATGCGGTAGATGCCAGTGGGTGAGTCAGCACTTGTCAGCAGCATCGGCTTGACGGAAAACTTTTACGAAAAGCCTGCTGGACGCCGTCGAGTTCATAAACGTTTCCAAGGATGATGCCCTGGCATTCCCCAATATCGTTCATAGAACGTACCCAGGTCCGACCACCGCGGCGATTCCAACGATCATCGCCCCATTCGTCCGCAAATCCCTGGAGATAAACAACACGATCCTTCGTATCTTCAATGATAAACTCGAATTACCAGAGGGCACACTCGGCCGGTTACATTCCCTTGACGAGCACAGCGGCAGCGAGGCTCGAGTGATCAGGGCTCCTCCGATGCCCGACAAATCACTCGCAAATACGGCAACGCTGGGAGCGCACACAGACTTTGGATCTTTGGTAAGTAAGCCTAGTGCCTCTCAGTTCCGCCCATGGCCGTAAGAAATCCTCGGCGACGTGTTAATTTGCGCCAGTCCTTTTTGCATAACAGGCTCGGAGGCTTACAAGTCATGCCACCTGGTCACACGGAATGGTCCTACGTTCAGGTTTGCTTTTCTTCTTTGCAATATGGTGTCAGCATGCTCACGTA
Organism: Solioccasus polychromus; assembly: GCA_038090335.1. Lineage (NCBI taxonomy): Eukaryota > Fungi > Basidiomycota > Agaricomycetes > Boletales > Boletaceae > Solioccasus > Solioccasus polychromus. Next base: position 33,310 of record JBBPMM010000138.1, on the reverse strand, counting down.
GCCATATCGTCAACACAGCCTCTACCTGGTCACGCTATCTGCAACATTGGCGACGCACTCTCGGTCTTCAGCGGGGGCATCCTTCAGTCCAACATTCACCGCGTCGTACCTCCACCTGGGGATCAGGCCGAGCACGAGCGTTGGTCGCTCGTATTCTTCACCCGTCCGGGAAACCAACAAGTCCTCCGCGCGCTAGTGGAGGAAAGTCATCTCATCGCAGAAGCGGTGCAGAAGTGCCGGGACCGCAACTTTGACACGGGTACTACCGCCGCCGAGTGGTTCGCGAGGCGAATCAAGTACCAGAGAATCAATAACAGAAAGGTCAGTAACAATAAAAAGGAAGCGTTCTCTCGCTCCGCAAAGATATTTGTCCTCCCGTTGACGTGGTAAATGATTACCAGGGTCCCGAGACGTGGGCGGCAAGCAGAGGTACCGAACACACACCCGCAGTGGCGTGATGAACAAATTATGAGCTCCACTTTCTATTGTTCATCTTGCTAGCGCTTCTTGGGTAAAGAGCGTCGGTTTGAATTGTAACATTTTCAATGTACTGTTATTGTTATGGACATCTTAGTTCCGTACTCTCCATTGCTAAGAGGGAAGGGACTAGGCCCGAAAGTTGCTAGTCAAGCAGGCAGCACCAGTCAGGATTGAAATCCGCCGTCTGGTGGATTGGCTGATTCTGAAGGTACGATGACATTTAAACACGGAAGGAAAGAACAATTACGATAAGCAAGTCTCCTCTACTATATCGGCGGCTTGTTATCCTTTTGAGCTGTGACGTGGACATCCAAATACCGGTAGATCAAAGACCCAAAAACCAACGTTCAACGGTTAACAAACAAGGCGAAGAGGCAAGGAAGCGACTTACACATGGTAATCCGATCACCCAACGAAAGTGCGATACCCTGTGTTTTGCTCCGGATCCGCACGTGCCCGACTATGGTGCCCGCTTCAGTGCGCTCGATGCTTAGGTTGGCGAGCGCGTCCTCGCCTATTGTGGGTGACAGGCATCAGTATCAGAAGTGAACGGTCGGCGAGGGCTACCGTAAACTCACCAAACAGACTCTTCGCATACATATTGGCAGAGAGGAAATCGCATTCGCCTGACATGGCCCCCTCTGGCGTCAGACACGACATATTGGTCGCCTTCATGACATGTTTAAGATAGTCACGTGGGTCGCTAAATCACCATTTTTATTACGTCAACATGACGCGTAAACAGTTCAGGGAGAAGAGGACATACGACATGTTTGTTGACACATTCACCCGATTTTCCCACTCGAACTCCGTCCACATGCTTCGGAACTATGCGTTCACGTTGTCAGGGCTCTACGCGGTTTGGAATGTTGAAAATTTTTACCTGCGTTTCGTTGCAATAAGCGGGCTTGATATAGTCCATAATGTCAATATGAATGTCGTTCAGGATCACACAGGTCTCTGCAAGACCTGGACCTTCCCAAAGAATGCTTCCGAAAATAACGCCCGTCTCTGTCGACGACACTTTGATGGTCGCTTTAATGCTCTGGAAGCCATGAGGTGCGATGGTATAGACGGCAGGCCGCTCGACAAGCTTCAGGTCGCCCAGGGTAGCAAAATCGAGGCAGAGGTTTTGCAACGTATTCGGTGTTTGATTCACGAGAAGCACATCTAGGAGGTCCCTTGTTACAAGGCACGAACGGATCAAGCCAGCCCAACACCTACCCAGCATGATATCGAAGCCATGCATCTTGACGTACGCCTCCGCATATATCGGGTCGGAGAAACCTAACAGACAAAAACATGAACACCGCAGCATAGTACCGGCAGGCTGCTCACCAGTGAGCTGTGATATCCTACTCAGGTTAGATATGAAGTCTTCGTGTACCTCGGCAGCACCAGTCGCTTTGCCCAAGTCATCCGCATACTAGCAAGGGTTCTAGACAACAAGGAGAGGAGATCAGGTTTTCGCTTACATTTATTGCGTCATCGGCGGATTTCTTGGAAAATTGGCGGAAGTTTAGCAAATTGTCGACCTGTACAATGGTCTCTTTGGCGCTCTCTGCCTCTTTCTTTTCTTGTGCACGCTGCTGTTCGGAGTGTCAATTGGATTTTTACCACAGTGGAAACAGCAGACCTCCTGAGCACCCAACATCTTTCCATACGCAGTCCGAGTATCTCTCAGGAACATATCATTGACCTCGCTGCGTTCCCGGAGTTCGCTCAGAGTCTGGATACAGCTCAGAATACGCTCGTTGGAGTCCTCGTCGATCGGAACCGTGACGAATTTCGATTGACCAACCCGAATGATAGATGTCATAATGAGCATCACCTGAATAGGGTACATGACGAGGGTTGGTTATTTCGAAAGAAGCCAAAACTCACCTCTGCACGGACAGCATTGGCTCTGGCATGGTCCATACTCGATTCATCAAACCGGAGGACGAGTTTGGTCAAAGCTACCGCAAGAACAGCGCCGGTGAAGAAATCACCTCCCAGAATTAGCCCTAGCGACAAAATCAGCTGTTTGCAACCAAATTGTGGGGATGGACGCACCTCTGAGTGGAGGTTTCGACTTGCTGGTAGAGACGATCGATGGCGCGGAGGTCGTGTATGCAGTTTCCGTAGCATATGTTCCATCTGCCAGAATTTTTGGTCTTGTTCCTCCGTTCTGACCACCGACAACACCCTCTTCCTCACCACCATCGATTGGATTATTTCCTTCTGCGTCCCTCGTCTCGGCTGCTAGTATTGGTATTTCCCCGAGCACGTTGCGAATCTCAACCATGGTTCGTTCGATATCGCCTACATCTTCCACATACTCTCCTAATATCCAAAGAACACCTCTGAATACTTTCCCGCTCTTTATGCTGCTGAGCGTAGCCAATAATTTTTCGTTGATCGCGGGTCGAAGGGATGGGAACTTCTCGACGACTTCCCGGACAAACGCGACCACGTCCAGTGCTGACGGGTTGTTGGAGTCACCAAGGAAATCCATCAGGGCATGCACGACACTGGCAGCGACTTCCGAGAACTTGACCGCCATAACGTGGATTGTCTGGATCAAAAGTTGGCGATACTCTGGTGCCTATCAAATAAACTCTAAGCACTGATCACTGGACATCAAAAGAATCATCACCTTGTCGTAGTCGTGTTCTTGCGTCCGTTGAAGTTGCTTCTTGAGAAACAGCACAACTTCTTCGACGTTCCGAGTAGAGGTCATGCTCAACACAATGCTCATTGCTTTCCGGCGCACCTCCATGTCTGCACTAAGTTATGCGTCAGGATGGGAAGACGTTTGATAAATCAGACCTACCTAGAGAGTACTTGGAGGACGTCCATGATCAGACCATCCAAAACGGCACCATGCCTCGAACGCAACGCATCAAGTCTATCGAGCACAATAAGCTTGACATTATTATCAGATTCCTTGATAACCAAATTCACGAAACACGACGCAGCAGCTAACGGTATATAGATCTGTCGAGCGTTCAGCTGGCAGGACGGAAGGACGTACCTTTGACGGCAGCGGGATTTTGTGTGAGGGTGGTAAGGGTGGTAGCAGCCTCGTACTTCACCGCATGCGACGATGAGTTGAGCAGCTCAAACATACAGCGAATGTACCGGGGCTGTTGATCGCCGAAATCGCTTAGGCACGGAAACCCAACTATATGCACACGCATTGCTCACCTTGTGCGTGTTATCGTTGATACAATCCATCCGTGCGACTTCGATGACAGCCATTTGTAGTCCCTCGTCCATCGAAGCAACCCCATCCCACACACTTCTCAACCACTCTACGGCCTTGTTCATCGCCACATTCGCGAGAAAGACAAACGCGTTCCGCTTGCAGGTCGCGTCGGATTCCGCAGCAAGGAAAGTTTGCATGAGTTCCGCGGCATCTGGTACGAGAGACTCGTGTTCGCGATGGACGGTATAGAGCGCAAATACAGCAGCTTTGCGGACGTATGAATGGCGGTGTTCGAGGTTGGCGCGTAGAGTGGGGATGAGAGGTTCGAGTAGTTCGATGTCTTTCGAAATCTTTTGAAGGAAGCGGAGGGTAGCGCCACGGATATATTCGTTTGGATGTTGCTAAAGAATATGTATATTAGCCATCCGAACATCCATGTGAGCAGGAAGGACACACGAGGTCGTTTCGAATGGCGTTGCTGGAGGGGTATGGTTGAGACAGACAACTCGAAGAGCCAAGGAAAAGAGACACGCACACGACCAGAATCATCTCTTGCTTCAACTTTCCATTCTCGTCGTATTTTGGACAGACTTCCCAGTAAAAGTGGAGCAATTTCTTGAGCTGCTTGTGCTTCGAGGGCATGATGTACTGGATGATGGGCATCAATAGTGTGGGCTAGACGATGTGGAGTACATGTATGAAACCATCAACCTATTATCTGACACGAGGAGAGCCCTGCGCGCAAATGCTTACCTGTGGATTACCATTGATCGTCGCGACAATGATCTTGCGCAACGTGTCCAGCTTGTCCTCATCTGAGCCCTTCTCCAGAGCTGACCGCAACTCCTGAGTCGAGGGCGTCTCAGCGGTATCTTCAAATACGACCGTGTAACATGGAGCCTCCCCTGACATTGTGCTGTCCTTGTTGTCGTCGCTGGGCGTGATGTGGATGGTACAACCCTCAGACTCTGGTAAATTGCGTATGGGAATATTCTTCCATTTCGGTAATACGCTACAATGACTAGATTCGAATACTAGAGTCTACTACTACAAAGCCTTTTTCGAGGATTGGAGGTATAGGCGATAATCTAGGGTATCAAGTAGGTTGACAATGTGTCCACTCTTCTTCGAAGTAAGGCAGAGATATGTCCGACTTGAGTCAAAGTTCTCTAACAACTCTCTCCAAGATCCATTCCTTGGAAGCTGCGTCGAGCAGCACGGAAGGCACCTTCACTTGTCCCGGTCCAGTGTTCATCGTTTCTCCTCTCCACTGGCGATAATCTGCGAAGGTACCAGCCCTCACAATGCGCACAGTAGGTGGACGGATCCGGGCCTCGTCCAGCTGTGTCTGGAAGTCGGTGTGGATACCTACGAGCGCCTCGGTCAATATAGCTGGAACGAGATGTACGTCGGAACCTATGGTACGATCCTGTCAAAATCCACGACAATTAGTAGACACTTGTTGGACATACCGAGCGATCCTGCGGGTTCGACAAGGAACCCCACAGTGGAAGTACTTTGGCGGTCGTCAAGCACTGCGGTAAATTCATGTACTTGCATGATGCTAACGGCTGCAATGGCATGGGCAAGCTGGGTATCAGATATAGATATGCGTGACAAACGGATCGCTAAGCTGTATCACGAATAAAAAAAATAAAAAAATCAGTCTATGCAAAGAGGGTAAGAAAGCAATCGAAGCGTACTTTCTTCTACCACAAAACGTGAAAACAGGTGAGCCATCATCCGCATCAAACCCTACAACGCGGATGACATCGCCCAACTGATAGCGCCACAGACCATTTCGGGTGGTCAGCACGAGATCATAGTACTTGCCCACTTCCAATTCCCACTTGGGATAAAATAAACCTCAGTGCGTCCAAATACAAGACAATGGAGACTAACAACTTGGCGAATATCTCTATGGGAAATTTTGGAGGTAATGTCCAAGAACTCGACGAGATCTTTACATTGAAGAACAAATGTACCAAGATCACTAGGGCAATGGGGAACGGCGATAAACGATTCCGTTGCACCGTAACCTGGTGCACGAATGGCGATAGTCGGCCCAATGACCGACTTAATCTAAATTGGTTAGGATATATAACAACGAGAGACAAGCCAGAATTCGCTTACCATCGGAAGTACAGTAGCAAACGTAGCGCTACATGCAAATATTACCATCCGGAGCTTCGGCCACGCATGCGAAGCCCATCCTTCACGCGAGAGCGGAGGACCAATTTTCCGAAGTTCTTCTGCACGGTTCGGATTCGCATGCACGTGAACCTGCTTAACTACGTGAACCTATCTGAAACGGTTTAACAGCTCGCGACCTACCTGCAAATGGGACCGGACTTCATGGATGCCTGGTAAATCAGGCACCGTACCATTCTCGATGGAAGACAAAAATATGTCCCACGCCTCGTCTATGTGTCGTAGCAGGTCATAAAATAGAGTCGAGAATGAAGTGTAAATGCAATCAAGGTCGCGACGAGCGAGCATGAAGAGCGCATGCACCATCAAGAATGTCTTGTGATGTGAAATGATGGACGCCGCCCATGGTGCGATTAGACCGGGTACTATGCGTAATACGATGAATTTAAAGCTCGTGTGCAGCAAGTGCGTTGACCTACCAGTCGAGGACATCCGACGATCATCATCGTCAATATTGGACCACCCCAACAGAGAGCGCACCACGCCAGTGGACCCAATGGAAACAGGAATTTTTTTCACGACTTGACCTGGCGCACTCTCCACCACCTTGACATCCCTGTAACCAAAAAAAAGGACTACAGCCGTGGGTCCTTTAGGTTCGATGAATGCACTACTAGGTGTAGAGCAATTATAATATGGAAAGAGTTTCGGACCCTTTCCGGAAGTCGCACTTGACACGGCCAGGAAGAAGGGGAGACCCGGTGCAAAGAGGTTCTCTATCTCGGTCGCCTTGCAAGGCTGCTTATCGAATGCGGCCATAAATGGGCGGTATGACTCGTAGTCAGTGAGCGGGACCCAACGCCGGAAGCCTCGCACGAGAACCGCATCCGAAGAGGAGCCGCCGGCCGAAATTGTATGACGAAATTCGGCCAGGGAAGAGGTCTTGGACGCATACTGCGTATTCAAGTTGGCCCGCACGATCTCCAAGAGACGTGATTCTGTTTTCTCGATCGCAGTGGACCGAAGCTCTAGTGGCAGAGAGTAGCAGAGCTTAGAGGGGAGTGGGGTTGAATTCATAGCCTGAGAGAAACGATCCAAGCCGACAGTCTGTCAGATTTTAAGACATGCCTCAGGGCAATTTAAATATGTCACAGAAACAGACCATCTCAAGATCTCAGGAAAATGCTTGAGGATGTTCATGACGCGTAACTACAAATACATACCCCGGTATGTCCCAACCCTGCGGCGTTGCGGTGTGGGCGATAATGCAAATGAGCCCAAGTAAGTATACATTACTTACGTTTGGAAGGTCCCAAAAACCATCAAACTGTAATACATGTAATAGAATACAGGAGGCGGCAAAGAAGTTGGTTCAGCTTCGGTGCTCTATATGTCACAGTGGACTTACAGCCATTGGATCGCTTATGAGCGATTTGCAAACGGGTCGTGGCTTGAAGCACTTTTTTAATTATGATTAGATCATTATAACTAAATGAAGTCTCACACTGCATCTCCCGTTGGTGACCTTCGAGCCTCAAGCGTTGTTATCCGCTTTTTATGGGTGATGGTGTAATACCGTGTAATCTGTTGAAACGGCTACTAGACTTTCGCGTATTCTGAAAATACCGACGATTCCGTCGGGATGACCAACCCAAGGTAGGGCCCAGCCCTATCCATCCAGTAACTAAAGTCAAACTTTCCATTTTGGCGTGCCTATTACAATGCGTTCAAGTTGCTTCCGGTTAGACGGTAGCGGAGTTTTCATCTGTTGCCGCACAGCAAGCAATGATCGAGCAGAGTGAGTGCCGTTCCGTTCCCGAGGCTCGGCCTTTTATATCGGCTGCAAAGACGGCAAGAGGTTAAGCTCGGTGTTAGACGTTATACAGCCTGAGTTTCCTTCAGGTTGACGGCGCTTTATATAGCTAATAATCGGAGTGAGAACCCTCGGGAAGACGCGGACACTGGCATTTCCTGGATAAATACTGTAATGGTTTTAGCAGGGGCTCAAGCCTGGCATAGTATGCATCTATATTTGATATGCGCACGAGTCTGAGCCTTGTGGCGAACGATGCGGTCTAGAGTCCGTCCGAGGTGAGCAGCGTTGAAATTCAGGGAAGTTTTTTAATGTGGACCCACCAACTCACTGCTTTGAAGCAAAGCCCGAGGTATGAATAGAAGGCCATTATATTTGTCCAACATGATCACTCATCGAACCAATGCAAATTATCTTGACTGATTTGTCAACAACACTGTGGCGCTGATCGTCAAAGAACAGATTTGCGAGTGATGTCAGATGCAGCTGGCCCCTATGATGGCCATTAGGAAATTGGTGAAGTACTGGTATACCTAGATATTGATGATATACAAAAAAATATACTAGGTCAGATATCAAGTATCCAGCATAATGCACATGAAATATAGGCTAGTTTAATATATGATTTTGGAAGGGCATCAACTTTACCATGACATACTAGGCGTATTATTTCTTCACCAAAATTTCCTGATAATGACAGCCACACACATACAACCATACACCTCTCTTCGTTGTTACCAGATATCATGTCTTCGTCTGAAATGGCAAGTACCCACTTCATTCTCTTTCATCGCACGCTGTCTCATCTCAGCCACACAGCATCGCTTGGGTTCTGAGGAGCCACAATCTCCAAGGGGAGGGCACGCGTTAGGGAAAGTGGACACGACTTCTACTTCGTCACGCTCCTCGGACCCCGTCTCCCCTGCCGAATCCAAAGAACCTACATCGAGCCCCTGTACCTGCACTTGCGGCGGCTGCTGCTGTCACGCAGGAGCTCCACAGCATTGCGTGCGCTGCCATGCAACGTACACCTTCAACCACCCGGAGGCGTGTACGGTCCCGCATGTGTATGACAAAGACAATTCGGATGCAGAAAAATGTGTCGACCTTATCTCCGACGCCATCTGTTGCGGCGCGTATTACCGAATAGCGGAGAGCCTCAAATTGGACTGGGGGCAGCCGTGCCCGTGTTTCGTTGGTTGGCATACGACCGACGCTAGTGTCGTCGAGGAGCAATACAATGGCGTCAACATCGTTCGTTGTGATCCGGGTCCCGGAAAAGAGTGCAAACGAGAACGGATGAAGTATCCGCTGGAACATAAAGTTATCTTTGGCGAGGTCAAGCACGGACAGAAAGACAAAGAAGACTATCAGAAGTTCGTGAAGAAAAAAAAGGAAGAATTGGGAAAAGAATTTATATTTGTGTATGAAAAGATACTTGCCAGTGATTCGGAGCCTGGTGATCATCGATCATAATTCAGATCTAGGTGATTCAGAATCAGAACCTCCGTTAAAACGGGTCCGTTAAAAGTCGTCTCTGGCCTCCGGCGCTCATCGCGATTTTGTAAGTAGTATTGGTGTCGCAGTTCCATGAAAAACTGCAGTTGTAGTAGTATACTCGTAATAACGAGCTTAGATTGGAGTTTGACGTTTTTCACCAGTAAGCACCCATATCATTCCTTCATCGGACGCCCTTTCGACCCGGAAGCACACACAGCACCGCTGGGGCTCCGGGGCGTCTCCCCTCCAAAACAAGATTAAATCGCCCACCACCATATACGAAGACAATAAGTCCGCGTCAGGAAGAGCAGACACCAGTTCGGACACCAATTTTCATCTATGTCCTCCTCCCCCGAGTTTGACAACGCCTTCAGGTCCAAAGGCCGCCATCGACCCTCTTGTACTTGCATTTGCGGTGGCTGTTACGGCTACGTAGGAGCAGCACCGCGTGCGCCTTGAACCACGCCGACGCGTGCATAATCACACGTGTACGACGGCGACAAACGGGAAGGGGCTCACTACGTCGATACCATCACACCGTCCGTCCGTTTGTTGTGGCTGGAAACGAGTGTCTGAAGAGTGCAGAAAAGGAGACTGGGAGTGGACCCAGCCATGTCCGTGGGTCGGTTGGCATACGACCGACATTGGAACCGTCGGGAAACAGTACAGTGAATGTTATTCGTGTGATCCGGATCCCGGACGGGGAGCGCGAGAGTGCAGATGAAGTATCTGCTGCACAACGCTCTATATAACTACGACGTCAAATATGTGCAAATTGACAAGAATGACTAACAGAATATTTGAAGAGGAAACCGGAAGGAGTGGAAGAAGATGACTTCAACAGCCTGCATGATATTAAGGCGAAGTGCGTGGCAGCAAATCGAGCTAGCCCTCGTTTCTGGCACCTGCTCGGTCACAATAAAATGCATATGTAGTCGTAAAAAGCTTACGTTTTTATCACACACGATTTATCGCAGAAATGTTCAGCCCAAGTTTCGGGTTAAAAGGCGGGTATAAAATCGTATACGCGCACGATACGCTAACTGACCACCCAGCATACCAGACCTCTGTCCAACGCGGCACAGCCCTACTGTTCGTCTGCTCATCGCCCTGTGAAGCGTATCTCGAGCCACCGCAAAGGCGGGAACGTCACAGCTGCGAAACCTGCTGCGAGCTATGGATACATAGAGGATGTGCGTTAGCGATGCGAACCCGCATGGACAACTCGAAAGAACCGTACTTCGAATCCGAGGTCTGCCCCGAAATTGGAACCAGCAGCTTTACCAATCGGTCCTGTGTACCATACTTGCGACATTCCGAGCACTGCACCAACTATGCCGAAACAGCACGCCGAAATGCCTGCGATGCCAATCGGGAGTCTACGGGAAGGGGACGTGACAAGAACGCAAAACGGGGAGACATCAGAATGTCATCATCTTGACAGGCCACGTAGAATGGAGACAACACGTACTTGGAAGGCTTGTCCCAATCTGCCAAATTGTATCCTCCCAACGGACCCCCTTTCCGCCGAAAGATGAAGTGTTCCTCCGCAACGATAACGATAAAGAATGCGGTCCAGTAACTCAGTATGGACAAGAAATTGCTCAAGATAGCGCTGAAATGCTCCCTTCCGGCGACACCGGCAATCGTGTAAGCAATGAACACAAGGATGACCCAGAAGAAACGAGGTATCAAGGCAAGCGGACGGCCAAGCGCTTGTATGGAGAGTGCGGCGGAATACGTATTGGGAATGTTGTTTGAGCTTTATGTCGCGGACATGTCAGCACACGATACAACCAAACGGAGAAGGACATACATTGCGCTAAACGCCAGCATCACCAGGAGAAACTTGCCGAAGCCTCCCCATGGTAATAACACTTGTGCGATCAATGCGCCCGCATCCCCACTTGTGCCGAGCGCAGCGACGTAGGCAGGGTCGGTGATGGTCATCAACGCAGCACCCAACGTGACGGTGAAGACTATTGGAAGGTAGAGACCAAAGAAGGTCAATGCAAATACGTACAGAGGGTTCGTGTCAACGGGTAAGCGGACATTGTAGTCTGCAGCGACCGGCGCCCAGCCTGCGACCGAACCAAATATGATCCCGCCAAAGGAAAGAATATCAGCACTGAGCGCCCTTCCAGTGTCTTCCTGCGACTTTTGGGCATTTACGTCGTACCCGGCTTTGCCTCCGAGTCCATAGAGGCAGCACATGATAAACAACGTAAATATCCAGGCGTAGCGCTCGTAAACGTGGACCATGTTGTAACCGATGAAACAAGGAATGAGACAGCAGACGCCGATAATGATGACGCCAACAACGAGAGGGAGTGTATTTGCATTGATCGAGGCAAGCGTTTGGCCACCAAGAATTACGGCAGTCGTGGCAAAGCCGAGTCTAGGGATACATGTCACGAGGATGGCGGAGAATGTAGTGAGGACATACTGAGTGAGAATGTTAAGGACAGAGAAGAAAATGCCACCCAGGTACCCCGTACTATAACGGGTGATGATCATCGTGCGCAAGCCCATCTGTGGGCCAAGAGTAGCGATAAAAGCAGTCGCTACGCTGCCGAGAGCACCAAAGCAGATGATAGTTGCAACAGCATGACTAGGGGCTGATATTTTAGTATAAATTCGAAAGGGTGACTGGAGACCCACGGTAGGGTGAGGGTGAACGCGAACTGGGCCAATACTCCCACAGGTATGGTCGTAACGACCATGTTGACCGACCTATTCCATCGGTGAGACCTCGAGGTACGAAACGAGATTAAAGCGGAAAAACGCACCACCACATGAATAGACTGCAAGATACGATAAGCACACGCTCGGATGTGAATCAATCCAGTGAAGAACAAACTTGTTCCATGAATTTTTTGACTCCCTCTGGTTTTCCGGCACTCGTTCTACGCCTCTTGCTTCAACACCGTTATCAAAGAGCTTGGAGAGAAACGGGCCGAGGGCTCCAAAGCGCTTTGCGATCGCTTTATCTGGTGCATCCTCGACCGCGTACTCCTCGGAACTGACTCGAGAGTCGCCTTTCTCCTTGTCATAAAACTCATGGCTGCCACCCATGGACATGTTCTCGGAAGGGAAGAGGGGACAGGAAAAAGTCGGTAGGGAATATGGAGGAAGCTGAGCGGGCAATTGAGCGAGGTTGAGGGTTAAGTATCCGGAGCGGAACGTGACCGGCTAACTTCATAGTTTATTTTGGGCAGCTGTGCATGCGACACCTGTCAGACAGCAAAAAGGGCGTCGAAACGTTCAAATCCGCGTACACTTGTACATTCAAGCAGAGCCCATCGAGAAGGACAAGTAAGCTGGTTCCAGTGAGGAAATTATCGATGGGAATCCATAATTGGACCGTGTGGAACTACCTTTGTTTCTGACCTTCAGTGTGTGCTCGAAAACTTGGTGGCATTTTACAAGACATATGCAAGTCCTTGCCAACTTTTTTCCTGCCATGTACACCCTCTGAACCAAGTGTTGCACTTGCAATACATATTTCGGCAAGGAAAATTCTCCACGCATTAGCCGAACATCGGCTGGGTCGCACACGATAAGGGGAAGCTGGGGTGCCTCTGATCGACTTGTTTCGTGCATGTCTCGCTACCGATCAAGCATATCAAAAAAAAAAGCTCTATTCAGCCTCGCCCGCGGAACTTGGCACAGCAAAGCTTTGCAAGTCCCTCCCTCATGACAATACAACGGTAGAAGTGCCTAACGGTGCTATTTCACTAGAACTCGCAGGTCAGTAGTCCAATGACATATCCAATTAACCATCAAGCACGTCGAAATCGCATTCGAGAAACTCGGTTATACAAGCCAAAAGGACAGCTGAAACGCAGATAATGACTCGGATGCTCCTCAAAAGTCTCTAGTCAGACCTCGTATTGGCAGTTCACAATCCGCCAGGTGTTTAGCTTGACGACATGTGTGAGTTCCCTTGAATATGACATCCCTTTTCGACACAATTTCGCGCTGACTGTCGGCTAGGATGACATCGGGACACATGCCACAGACGTTGATATGGTCAAGTATGTACCGTTTATCGGGACTCGGGAAATGCCGCCGCTTCGCAACGGGCTATCTGTCTATGGTCGTGTGACGTTGCTTGGCATGAGCTCGGCCGGGAAGGGGGTTAAGGTTTCGTTGTTTCGTCTTTGAACTAATTTATTTCAGTTAGTGTGAAGATGTTGATTCGAAGATTTGACCAGCAGGGTCAGTGTGGTTGTATTGTCGTTGAATACACGAAACACTGCTGCCCCTTACTGCCCTAGGACGATCGATGACTGATAAACGCTTTGGAATGCATCGTTATCATCAACGCTAGTTGACAGCAGACTAAAATCAAAACCACGTGACCGCCATCTCCCACACCATTGTCCCCAGTTTGGTGGGAAATAGGGATTCCTGTACCTGTGGACGCAGATCGAACTTCCTTTCCTTTCGTCCCATCACCGCAGGCACATCTCGAACTCGAAAACCCGCGTCCCTGGGTTCTCAGCCTTCTTTTCGTTTCCTCCGAGCTATGTTGGCTGAATTCATCCACACCTCCTTATCCGTTCAACTACAACAATTTACATTTACACCCTGAAATACACGACTAGATCGCTTCATATTTCACGCCGAAAACCAGGACAGCCATTCCTTGATCCCACGTGCACTTTCTTCTTTTGCCCAGCCTAATCAAGATAAAGAATGCACTCAGTCGATATGACATCCGAAACTCGAGTGGTAGAGAGAAGCGCGCACGTTCATGGGACACGTCTGGATTCCCGCGTACGGCGAATCCGTGAGAGACGCCCGAAAATACTTGGAAGTAGTAATTCGACTTGTTGCGTACGAGGATGTCCTCGGCGCGTCGGCGTGCCTCGAGCGGGAACGTGAAGTCGTCCTCTGTCGTCGGGGAGGGGAAAGGTCAACACAGGACAATGTATGAGCATTTACGATCGGTTCTCACCAGCACAGGATAGGAGGAGGGGGCCTGCCCGTGATGCTATTAAGTACCGAAGCGAGACTAGATCGGGGATACGACGCACGCTTGAGCTTTTCAAAGTGGCTTTCGTCGATGGACGCAGGATGCGCGATCGCACCTGCCGCGTTGCGTAAGAAAAATGGGAGAAGTAGGGATGAAAGCGAAACGCGTCACCTGCGACGATGAACCCTTCTGCGGCCAGATTCATCACGAATGGTGCTCCGAAACAATAACCTGAAAACAATCTTAGCTGCGTTGAATTTTTTTTTTCTGGATATAATACAGGAAAGGTGACACGTACCGACAGCTGTGTACTTTGTCGTCTCCGTGCCTACGCAAGAAAACAGGCATGACCGTCAGAGGAAAGGATGGAACGACCAATGGCCCACCATACGTCGCTTTGACAGCGTCGAGCCACTTGGGGAAGGCCGCGTACGCGGGTCCGCGCACTTCCTCAATCCAAGCAAACTTATCGCGATCCGGAGGCAAGTCCTGGGCGGACGAACCAAAGAAGTAGTCGGGTCCGAGCACGACAAACCCTTGAATTATGGCGTGAGCACGGCTAGACCCGCTGTTGCGAATACAGAATCTCAAGACGCACCGCACGAAGCAAAGTAGTCCTGCACCAGCTTGTTGTTGAGGAAGAGGGGACCCCAGATGTCGGAGAGGTACAAGAGGACTTTCTTGTGGGATCCGGGTACCGTGCTGGAGGGTGGTTCGGCGATGTAAGTGTTGAGCCCGCCGAGGGGCTCGATCCGTCCTGTGGGGGTGCCGGTGTGTTTGACGCCAGTCAAGCAGCATGCGCTAGGGGGACCTGCGAGTGTCGTCGACATGGTGGGAGCGTCAATCTGCTAAAACAACTCCAGAATTTCTTATGACGATGAGAATGGGCATTTCATTACTAAGAGTAAGGTCATATGATATCATTTTCATTCAGAATAGATAATGATAGGGGCCCTGGCAGACGACTGTATTTTCCGAGTCCGCCTGGCCCTAGTTCCAACTTTTATAATCAAGTTTCTTATCTTTGCCCGTATCAACATGAAGTTGGACAGCAATCCCAAACTTGAAGCCCTCGTTAAATCCACTGTTGCCCGTCGCCGAAAAAAAATCAATACCTTCCGTCGTGTATTCGTTCCCTGAAGAAAAAATGGCCTTTTATCGATCAATCTGATCGTCTCCAGATTCCAAACCCGCCCGCCCAGGCCGTTGTACAGCCGTATTTCTTCCGTAAACATCTTGCCGCACAATATCAGATGTCCTAATTGAGGCGCACGTCCTCTATCGGTCACAGTCGGCCAGGGGAGCAGTCCCTCGCCGCCATACTATCCTTATCCCTCACCGAATTCTTCCTATCGGACACGCGACGGCCTTTGTACAATTTCCCAAGGCTTCATATCTGGACATCCGAATGCGCCACGCGAAGACGTGCATCCTTACCTGGGATCGGTAAGCAAGTCGTTATGGCGATCACGCGCATTCGGCATCCCTTGCCCGATAGCATACGATATTTATCTCCCGCATCATATATACACGGCATGCATTTTGTCCGTCCCCTTCAATTCGCACATCTCTTGCGCGTTTTCACGCCGAAAAGTGGCTGAACCACCGCTGAATCCCGCGTGCGCTCTCTTCCTTGGCCCAACCTGTCGATTCAGAACGAGAATGGCACACATCGAACGCGTAGAGATAAAAGTGACGCACGTTCGTGGGGCACGTCCATATTACCGCGCGTAGCAAACCCATGGGCGACGCCGGAAAATACCTGGATAAAGTAGGTCGACTTGTTGGTGACCAGAATGTCTTCGGCACGTCGGCGAGCTTCGAGCGGGAAGCTCCAGTCTTCCTCTATCGCCCGATGCGGGTGATCAGTTGAGCGCAAACTACGTGGACGTATGCAATCGATGCTTACCGGAGCAGGAGAGGAGTAGAGGACCTATCGCGATATGGGATGAGTCTCGGTGACGAATAAAAATGGGATGAGACATACGAGTATTTTTCTCAAAATGACTTTCCTCGAGAAACGCTGGGTGGGCGATTGCACCTGGACCTCACTGAGCGGGAAAGCGGGAACGGGCCGCAGTAGAAAACGTTACCTGCGACGATAAAGCCGTCTATCGCGAGATCGAGCACAAATGGTGCGCCAAAGCAGTAGCCTGGGATGGATCGCCGTTCAGTACCACGCGTTGATGATCCATCTCCGTGGCCAAGCACGCACCAACAGCAGAGTACTTTGTCGTGTCGGTTCCTGTCCGACGATGAGCACCGGTGGAGTGCGCTTAAGACGCGAGGGGGCTTACCATACATCGCTTTGACGGTCTCGAACCACTTGGGATACATTTGCGCCGCAGTGACGCGCGACTCTTGGATCCAAGCGTCCCTCTCGGGACCTGCGGGAAAATCCAAGACCGTCTTTCCTTTGAACCAATCAGGTCCGAGGACGACAAAGCCTGACGTCCGTCCGCGTCAGCCACGACGACCGCCAAAGTTGGACAGAGACGCACCACACGAGCCGAAATAGTCTTGCAGCAGCTTGTTGTTGATGTAGAGCGGCCCAAATACGTCGGAGAAGAAGAGGATGACTTTCTTGTATGGCCCGACCCCTGCGGTCGCGGGTGGCTCGGCTATGTAGGTGTCAACTCCGCCGATGGATTCAACTCGTCCTTCAGGGGTGCCGGTGTGTTTCAAGCCGGTCCAGCAGCACGAGGTAGGGGGGCCTGCAAGTACCTTGGACATGGTGTGTAAGAGTTGATTTGTAGGAGTGGTCGTGAATGGAAATGGATGCTCAAGTTGAAGGGTTGGGACCAACCTTTTATCGCGACTGTGCCCCCGCAATGGAGTTATTCAACGTAGACACGCTTGATGGCTGTTACAAAGCTTTGCTGCTGAAGAGTCATCATGATCACCCATACCATGGGATCTTTCCGAGGGACAGATACATTTAATTTGCATTTATGATGTAATCGACCATATGCTGATGGCATTGTGATATCGTCAGCAATTTGCCTATCCTACACTTCCACTGTGATGATGACAGTCTTCCTTTGAAAGCGTGTAAGCATGATGACTAGGCTGCAAACCTGTTGAACCACTGCAAGAATCCGCGCGCGCATTCTTCCTTGGCAAAGCCTATAAAATTGCCGATCCGAGGTTGGTGGACATGTATAAACAGCAAAGGAGCAACGCACGCTGAGTAGGGTCATTGGGATCACCGCGAGTGCCAAACCCGTGTGAAACGCCGCTGAAGATTTGGAAGTAATAGTGCGCCTTGTTCTTGACGAGGATGTCTTCGGTCTGACGGCGCGCTTCGGCGGGGAAGGCAGCGTCGGTTTCTAAAACATGTCTAGGTCTATTATCGAAGACAATGATTGAGCAGTCGTTTACCTGCACAACCAAAGGCAATGGGTGCTAGAAGAAAGGTAAGGAGGGGGGTCAATCAGATCGGCGTGATACTACTGACCAACGCAGTTGTGAATGAGCTCTGTCTTGAGTTGTTTAGTCTCGCCATCATAGATGGCCGAGGGATGGGCGACGGCGGCTGTGTGCGGAGTGAGTCAAGGGAGCAGGGCGGTGCTCAGTGAGCGCTCACCCGCAGCAAGGTTGAACGTAGGGTCGTCGGCAAGTGCAAAGACGTATGGTGCACCAAAGCAGTATCCTGAGGAAGTATGAAAAAGAGAACGAGCGAAAGAGAAAGGATCGTACCGACTGCAAAGTACTTGACACCATCCGTACCTAGTCCACCGTCAGCTGCGTGCGGCGTGGATGAGGTTCAGAAGGATACTCTGACCGTAGCGTTGCCTGACTGCTTCAACCCACTTCGGGGTGCACGCACGCGCTTGTGCGACGACCTTGTCGCGCCAGGTTTCCCGGACAAAGCCAGGATCCTTCATCAATACGTCCAGCCTATCGCCAAAGAAGTAGTCGAGTCCAAGAACGATGTAACCTATCCCGACGTCAGTAGCGTCGCGTGGATGCGAAACGAACGGCCGCGTACCATTGGATGCAAACCAATCCTGGATGAGCTGATTGTTGAGGTAGAACGGGCTGAAGACGTCAGAAAAGAACAGGAGGACGTTTTTCTTATCGCCCTGTGCAGCAGTAGGTTCTGAGACGTAGGTCTCGACGCCGGCAATGTTCTCTGAGCGACCGACTGGCGAGCCAGTGTGAGGCACGGTCTTAAAGCAATCGTCGCAGGACATGATAGGTGTGGTGGCTGTGTTGGAGTCATTGCTCTCTCCTCTTGCCATGGCCGACAATGAGATTCACATCAACGTCAAGGGTTTCTTCTTTCTTCTTTCCCTTCATCGCCCGTATTCACAGCAAATTACCAGGTCCCAGCGAACTCAAGATCCAGATATCAATCGGCACAGACAAGACAGTCCTCGACCTCAAGCGTGCCATCGCGGAAAAGTCGGACGTCGAGGCAGATCGACAGCGTCTGATCTACTCAGGTCTGCCTCTACGAAATTTTTCATGCCAGATCGCAACTCTAACACCCACACAGGGAGAGTACTCAAGGTATCGATGTCCTCCGTCATGTCCTCGTTTCGTTCTCATCGCTTGCTCCCAGGATGAAGACCAATTATCCGTATACAAGATCCAGTCGTCGCATACGATACACATGGTCAAAGGCGCAGCACGCTCAGCATCTACTTCTGGCTCCGCATCTGCCTCGCCGCCACAACAAATCCCCAATATGCAGGCCGGCCAGAACCCTTCCGATCCCCTGACGCTCCTCAACAGCCACATGGGTCACGGTCTCATGGCTGGCTTCAACCCGTTCTCCGAAATGGGTGTAAACCCAAATGATCCCAATATGGTTTGTATGTTCGGCCCGCACGAGCCCCAACTGACCTGCGTCACCTTGTCAGATGCAAACCATGATGCAATCGCCTGAGTTTATGCAGCAAATGTCATCCATCATGTCCAATCCCGCTATACTCGATCAGATCATCGCGCTCAATCCACAACTTGCCTCGATGGGTCCCCAAATCCGGGAGATCTTCCAAAGCGAACAATTTAGACAGATGGTGTTCGTAACGTCCCTTATATAACATGTTTCTATGTGTGTCGGGATCACGACTGACATGTTCGTTTCTCCGTCAAACAGCTCGAACCCCGAAACACTGCGCAATATGATGCAGATGTCTGCGGCAATGCGTGGCGCGGGATTCAGTCCCCCTGGGTTTGGCGGTGCAGGCGCGTTCCCCGCCCCTGGTCTCACTTCCACCTCGGCTGGTACTGGCGCAACAAACCCAACCTCACCGTCCACTACGACGCAACCCGGCGCTGCTGGAGCGGGTGTTAATGCCGGTATTGGTGCCGGTTTGGGTGCCGGTGCTGGTCTAGGTGCCGGTGCAGGCGTGCCCAACCCTGCACTGCTACAAGCGCTCCTCGGTAGTAGCCCCTTTGGTGGCATGGGTGGTTTTGGTGGCCAAGGTGGTCTCGGCGGGGGTTTGGGCACATTCGGTGTACCACCTGCCGCGCCCGCGGATGCTAGACTACCCGAGGAACGATTCCAGGTCCAACTTCAGGTGTGTACAGCAGGCACCGTGTATCGTGCGTTCTGACCAACTCCATTCACTTCCTTTGACCAGCAACTACAAGACATGGGATTTACGAATGCCGCGCAGAACGTCCGTGCCCTACTGGCGACGGGCGGCAATGTGCACTCTGCGATAGAGTATATCCTGAGCGGAGGCGGTCTGTGAGGTCGCCGTCAGTAAATTAGCATTCGCGCCGTCTTGTTCTCCCTCTGTACGCGCTAGAATCTAAATGTAGCTTATTACCAATCTGGCTAGCTATTTGGGCGAAGTAAAGCAAAGCGAAGCAAGACTTGTTACTGTAACTCAGTTTTAACATACAGTGCGTTTATGATCGTGCCACTCTTACAAAATCCAAGCGTCTATCAAAAATGTCAACGATAGAGTAAAAGTGGAAGTGAGATTTCTAGTATTAGATAAATAATAGACAATATCAATCCTACGCAACAGCCCCTGACACAGAAGATAGTACTAACACATTTCCTACAGATCTCGCAAATAAAATACATCTGTTAAGATGCCTTGAGTTTCCCACCATCATCCCTGCTTTCTGATTGTTTTATCTCTGCAATATAGTGCTGCCTCTTTTCCAGGTCTAGAGGCACGGATAAGCTAATGGCGACCAGAGAATAGCAAAGAAACATACCATGCGCCCACATAGCCGCCCCTATTCTGTTTGAAACAGTAAACGCGAGCCCAATGACCGGGATGTCTTCCAACAAAGCGGCAGCAAAACCGAATACTAAAGACTCTCGGGTTAACACTACCAATCCAACGTATTCACTCGAATCACGCACATCGGTAGTCCCACTTTCGCTCTTCGATGAATACTGCAATCTCATGGGGTGTCATCTTTTTCGATTTGAAGTACTGTGCGAGGGCACGATTTAGCACATGCACGGTGGCGGGTGAGATGGGCTAACGGGTTTATGGAGTTGCTGTGCTGTCCCCATAGCCTTAATGCCTGCCGCCGCCAGCGTGCCTACGAACGGATACAACGACAATGGAAGAAGTAGTACTGAAAACTAATTTAGCACCTCACTGGGCAAGGTATTCGTGAGCGCATGCACGCACCTCTCTTGACGAACATGATAGCAGCCCATGTGCTCATCGCACCGCTCACGCGTCCGCTCAAGCTTTCGTCGACCACAGGCGGCACGTCCCATTCTTCCACGTATGGTTGCCAAAACTCGGGTCCCTTGCCACGAGAGGCAACTGTCTGATCCCATGCGCGTTGACGGGCTATGCGGATGTTACGAGAGAGAAAGAAATTTATGATGGATGTAACTTGAGCTCCAAGCAGCAGGATAGCCATGTCTGACGAGAACGGCGTCAGGAGACAGAAAACAGATGATACGGCAAGGTACATACACGTGGAAATATTGAATGGTAAATTCATCCCGAGAAAAGTCTCTTCAGAGAGGTCTGAAGCTGTCTGTTCGAGGCGAGTGACATAGCTGAAGGAAAGCAGCGAAGAAGGGTTGTTGAGGATGGCTCGAATGATGCGCCTTTGGATCCTGTATGTCAGGCATGTCTTGGGGCACGTCAGAAAGTGAGCACCTCGTAGAGACACCAGCATGCACGCACCCATACAAAACCAGTAATGAGACCCCGCCGCACGCCATGCTTACACTTGTCCCAAGCAGGTCTGTAGAGAGACTCGTCTGTGCACAATCTGTACACGCCTACGACGACGTAGGAAGGTGGAAAATTGAGGCGAAGAGTTGCCCGCTGGAGGTTAGTAGGTACTGGATCCGACATGGAGTTACAGTAACTTGGCCACGCCACCAACCTCCGTCCATCCTAATGAGGAGACACCGCATGACCAAGTGTACTCCCCGTTGTGGCCGGCCATCATTTTTCTTGATCTTACATTGAGGTAGTGAGTTATTTGTAGCTCACGACTGAGACATGTCTGACGGCCTCCAGCTCATAAACATCGACCTCAGCGGTGGGTGTTTAGACATGTTCACTCAACACAGCTCTCTGACAATTCTCGCTACAGTTATCAAAGCTGATCTACCGGATTTTGCGAGCGAGTGGTCCAAGTGTTTCGTGCAAATCCACATCGATGGTAGCTCAAACCCTGTACGAACGAAACCGACGAAAAGGGCTGGTCGACATGAATGGGGCGAGCGGTTTTCTTTGTGAGCTTCGTGCCCACGTCTCGAGGCTGAATCTTACTCATCCTCATGCTCCAGACCGGCGCGGTCAGAGACGATCCTTCGCTTCGAGTTGAAGCGGAAGACGTGGCTACGCCAGCAGTCATTGGCCTTTGCAGAGGCTCCGTTATCGAATCTCTTGGTGAAACGAGAAAAGTTTATGGGTAAGCAATGTTATGCACGTGTACGCCATGGACAATGACTGCATGCACAGGATAAGATCAAGACCTTCCGATACCTCTTCAACCATGCGTGGAAAAACAAAAGGCAAAAGGCAACCGTTTCTGGCAGCTCCTTATTAGGCTGCACGGGACGGAAGACCTGTTGGACGTACCACGAACCGAAAACGTCGCAACTTGTATGGCCGAAATCGTAGCAAAATTGGAAGCATTCATGGCTGTCGGTGACGCTGTTGCTCAGGCATGTGACCTTTGATCCAAGGTCGACCATTAGCACCAACCCCCGATCCCCCCAGCTCAATCCTTACGCGAACGTGGCGTGGAAGGCTACAACAGCTTTCTACACGGTGCTGGTTATGTGACTTGGTGTCCTGTGTGTTTTCTGACTTCCTGACTCAGATTATCAAAGGACAAGTTGATCGATATGGAAAGCTGGAAGACCTTGGTGGTTTGATGAAAGATTGTTATGCATTTGTCGAGAACATCAAGTCTTTTCCGGAGAAGATACCCGCCCTCGAAACAAGCATCCGCACCTTGCTATCGCAAACTGTCGAATGCACCATGTTCCTTCGCGAGTGTAGTGGGCATGGCTTTGGAGGTACCTCTTTTAAAAAAAGCATTTCCCTTCTCCCGAACTCAATCAATGTCATACAGAAAAGCTGGCTTTCGGTGCATGGACGGACCGCCAGATCTCTGGGTTCACACAAAGTTTCACTGCACTTAAACAATCTTTAGAAACAGGCACCTCGATTCAAGCAGCTCTCGTCTGTTTTCGTCTGGACGTTAACGTCAACAGATTGCGTTAGGTGCTTTCAACTCTCCGTTGTTCACGTTGTTCACGCAGCCTTATCTAGTGGATATGCAATCGTTGCTGAAACTCGGGCCGGCTAACATGGACGACGCTTCACGATCTGAATGTCTCCCAAACACGCGCATGGACATTCTTGCAGAAATTTTCGCATGGGCTTCAGTACCTAGCATTAAAAACAATGTTTATTGGTTACACGGCTTTCCCGGCGCGGGCAAGAGCACTATCGCAACGTCCATGGCCAACATCTTTCGTGACCTTCGCCGTCTCGGCGCATATACATTCTTCACTCGTGGGGTGGCAGCTCGGAATGACCCTGCATTGCTCATTCGCACCTTGGCGTACCAACTGGGAGAATTTGATCATCGGATTGGGAGCGCTATTTCCAAGGTCATTGACGAAGTGCCAAGTATCAGACAGGCTCCTCTCCGTTGGCAGTTTCAAAAACTCCTGATCGAGCCATTCACTAGTCTCTCGGACTGCCTCAGGGAGGGTCCGATCCTTGTCGTAATTGATGCCCTCGATGAATGTGGACAGTCTAGTGCGCGGGAGGAGCTCCTTAGGATCCTAGCGTCGGAAACTCCGCGACTTCCCTCCACCATTCGCATCTTCATCACTAGTCGTGCAGAGCGCGACATTTGGAGTGCGTTCAGCACGTCCCCACACATATTTTCTCGCGAAATCGATATCAAGTCACCTACAAACGAAAAGGACGTGCATACCTACATCCACCATCGAATGGTTGATATCCGGTCGCAGAACCAGTGGTTAGACCTTTCCCTTGATTGGCCAGGGAAATCCCGGACCGATGCACTTGCGCTTCGAGCTTCGGGCTTATTTATATGGGCTTACACTGCCTGTCGGTACATTGAAAAGGGACAAGACCCGGAAGAAAGGCTCTCCCAGCTCGTGCAGACTGCATTATATGTGGACGCCGAGGCTGCCCTTGATGGGATCTACATCACAGCCCTCGAATCGGCAGGTAAATGGGACGATGCAGCCTTCGCCGCTGATTTCCGTGACATCATGGGATTGGTCATTGTCGCCGAGAACCCTCTTACCGCACACACGATCGACCTCTTTCACGCAGATATGGGGGTTAGGAAGCGGCGGCCATGTCTGCATACGATTCAACATCTAGGGGCGGTGCTGCAATGGGCGGAAGACAAGCCTATATGCGTGATGCATCCCAGCTTTGGAGATTTTATCACGGAACGGCGAAGGTGTGGCTTAGATGCGTGGTTCATCGATCGCCAAGCACACCATCTGCGCGTCGCGGGGCTTTGTATCGCTAGACTGCGGAAGACGTTGAAGAAGAACATATGTGAAATCAAGGTGTCGACTTCGGGTTGGAAGGTGGAGCTTCCTGAAGACGTCGCATACCCTGCTAGATACTGGGTCGATCATCTATGCAACTCGGAGAGCGAAGTGGGAATAGTTGGTGGGGTCGATGAGTTTTTGCGTTTGCATTTTCTACATTGGATTGAGGTGATGTCCGTGATGAGGAAGGCGAGGCAAACAATCGGATTGATGATACGGTTGAAGGAATGGGTTGACGTACGCACCCCAACTATCTCCTTGTCCCGTTTTCTTATAGTCAATCGACCAGACCCACTGCGCTAATCAAGAAGCGCTTCGCATGTTTGCAAAGGATGCCGTTCGGTTTTGTCAGGCGTATACTCACGTATACGAACAGCACCCTCTTCTGGTATACGAAAGCGCACTTCCATTTACTCCAACCGCCACCACGATATTCCAAACATTCAAAAACGACCCACAACTTCCCATCGTCGCCGGAGGATTTCGCGAGCGTTGGTCGCCGCTCCTTATCGAATTCGGTCAGCCGGGAAAAAACGTTGTAGCGATTTCATGTTCATCCGATGGACAACACATCGCCTCCACGAATGCGCGAAGTATTTTTGTCTGGGACTCTGCATCGGGTGAACTTATTACCAAACCTATGCAAGCAGGCAAATCCGACTTTACGACCATTGCGTTCTCTCCAGACAACCAACATATTGCATCTGGATCGACCGACGGCGCGGTGAGGCTGTGGGACGCACTGTCTGGGGAACAATTGGAGGACACGCTGGAACAGCATAGTGGACCGGTCTTTTGTCTTGCGTTTTCTAGCGATGCAAACCTGCTTATTTCGGGGTCGAAAGACCAGACGATCGTCGTATGGGATGCAAACGATGGCTCAATTCAGTATGGACCACTGACGGGACACCAAAAGTCCGTTCTTACCCTCGCATTCTCACCCGTTGAAATGCGTTTCACGTCAGGCTCACGGGACAGGTCAATACGAATATGGAACGCGACAGATGGGAAGGAGGCTTTTCCTCCCATCGTCCACCGAGGGGGCGGTGTAACTACCCTCGTCTACACCCCAGACGGAAACAGGCTCGTTTCCGGTTCCGACGACCGCACGATTCGTGTCTGGAATGCACATGACGGTACCCCGCTCTACAACTCACAGGCAGCTATCCAACCCTCTCCATTCATCCTCAAGGGCCACCAAAGTGATATCTTCTCCATCGCAATCTCGCCCTGCGGTACCCTTCTCGCATCCGCCTCCAAAGACACGACAGTTCGTATTTGGGACATGATCGCTGGCGCTGAGCTCCCGCATCTCGTTCGACGCCACCGTGTTCCAGTCCGCGCTGTCGCGTTCTCGCCAGACGGCAAGTCCATCGTGACAAGCGGACATGATTCGACCGTGCGCGTGTGGGACGTCGACAGTGTGGGGAGTATGGGCGCGACAAAGCTGCACAAGGGGCTCGTCTCCTTTGTCGCTTTCTCTTCTGACGGCACGCGGCTCGTGTCTGGCGGGTTCGACAAGATGGTGCGCGTGTGGTGTACGGAGAGCGGGGAGCCGCTGATGGAGCCGCTTCGGCTGGAGCGCGAGGTGAACGCCGTCGCGTTCGACGACAAGGAACCAGGGGGGCGCGTCCGGATTCTGGCCGCGGACAGGGACGGGGCCGTGTTTGCGTGGGACATGGCGACGCGAGAGCCGCTTGTGGCTACGCCAGTGGATCACCCCACTGCGCATATGTCTCCGGGACGGCTCGTACTCGAGGGCAAGTGGGTCGTAGACGCGGCGAGCAACGAGGTGCTGTGTTTGTTGCCCAACATGTCGCCTCCGAAAGCGCGTGCGTCGCATGGGAACCAGATCGCGATCGGGTCAGCGAATGGGAGTATCGTGATTCTACGTTTTCCGCGGTTGGTGGGCGTATAATGTTCGGACGGGGCACTCTCTGTTTCCCCTGTGTTTCATCGTGATATACTTGTTTTTTTGTGATTAGAAGTTGGTCTCGCACTGAATGACGCTAGGATGGGAAAGGGTAGTATACCCTCATGGCTTTGATTCGGTCTCTCGCGTGACTGCTTGTGTCTATGTGCAAATGCATCAAAGGTCACATTTTTTATTTATCGGGGCTACTGATTATATGTTGGCGCAGGGTGTTTCACTGGCATTATTGTTCCGTCCGATGCACCAATGGTAACGAGAAGAATGTCTTCCTAAGTGATCTCTCTTCAGGGGATCGAAACTACGTTTTACAGTCAGTTTGATGCCTCGGACACCCAGACGTTGATCGGATGGCAACGGCTGCTTGCCTATGACAACTTTTCAATCTGTGGTCAAACGATGGAGATGATATGGAAATCTTGACCGCATACAGATTCGCACACCATTGCATATTTCTTTGTTTTGCCGATCATCTGAGGCGCCTAATGCTATGATCCGCTGCGACGCCATCACGCCATTCCCTTTATCACATGCATCTAACCATTTCCATCCCTGACTTATAGGTTATTGCTCAAGACACTGAACATTATGATATCATCTGCTCCCTCGATGATCAATCAATTTTACGTACCACACCCGTCTCAGAGTCGGTTCGTTTGATCAGGAATGGTATCCCTTTTACTTCTAACTTGGGTTGGCTCTTCGGTTGAAAAAATACGCGAGCTGCGTACTTCGATATAATGGTGACACTGCTTATTCGGTTCTCTTATCCCACTCCATTTGGGCCTACATTTTTACATTTTCTTTGACTGCCCCTATCATTATCTCTGAACGTTGATGACCAACGTGCTCTGTAGAGCCTAGCGGACGTTGGCCCAGACATTGTGGCCGCCATAATGAAGATTTAAGCGAACCTCTCACTGTACCATAATGCCTCATGGCATTGTTCCCAGAGTGTCTCAGAACTTGCCCGACGACTGCCAATGTAAATCAAGTCATCCTGGTTTGTCCTAAACTATTAGGCCTTGAATGACATCATTGCTCTTGTCAGCCGCATCATCACGGCTCTCGTGATCCTGCAGGTGAGCAGCAGTATGTCATCAACACTCTTAATGGTGCGTCGGAGATTGTTCGAAAAGCTGACCTTCCGCAAAACCTGAAATTTCTCCGAAAAAGATACGAGTACGGCCCGGGCATTGAATACTACAGTCGGATCTGGAACGCCACGTGCGAGTTTGATAAGTAGTACAGTAATACTACTTTCTTCAGGTCGCACGTTCCGAATTCTTCTGAGAAGGCTCGCAATGGGGTATTGTCAGCCGTCGTTACAATTTGTTCGCGAACACGGAGGACAAGAGGAACCGCGTAATGAAATTGGCGTTATGATAGAACCTTGGGCACTGTATCGTTCGAGTGGCTTTCAATTTTTTCGAGTTACACATTTCCGCTGTGATTGGTTTCATCTTGCCCTATATCGTCAAATTGTGGTGCTAGCGTCAAGTATCATCCATGCCTGAATATGTCCAATCATCCTTCCAAATACAAAAGTCTATGACGTATATTACGTTATTTTTTTATCAAGAAAACAAAAACAAAAAGAATAAGGAGCGATCGAAAAATGTGACAGGAAAGACGAGAATCATTTTGTCAAGCTAGGTTTTTGAGAACAGTTTCCGCGATTGTCAGACAGTCCAGTGTAGTGATAGGGCGCTGAAGTGAGGGCAAATAACGCATGAGTACATAACCAAGCAGTTAAATCGTACTAGTACAGATGGTATTTGCTGGGTAAAAAGAGAGGAAGCTGCAAGAAGACTCAGCAGTACAAGTGACGCGGTGAGCAAATAACAACAAACAACAGAAAGCAGAGGATCTATAAATGATCAAACTGACGGGATACAAATGCGTGCATGGCCTAAAATATGTAGCCGGGGGAATCAAAGTGGTTTTTACTCTCCCCCGCCGGCGAGTTCGAGAATGAGACGGCACGCAACGTCCATGAAGACAAAGGGAGAGACGACCTCGTCCTCCTTGACTGCGTGACCATCCTTGATCGACCGTCCATCGGAGCTGGTTTCGGGTAGCAGTATATCTGGATTTGCCATGTCAAACCTTCCAGCACCAAGCTCCGTGGATGCCCTGTACGTTTTCTTGTGATGGAAGTCGACAAGGTAATTTATCGAGTCAACCATGTAGAGCTGTAGGTTCATGAGTACCTGCAATATGTGAGTGAGTGTCACCGTCGATCATTTGCACATACCACCACATCTTGAACCCGCGCTCGCGTCTCTATGAAATACACGCTCGCGGCTGCCCGCAGATCGACGGTGTCACATCCGTCCAGCTCTTTAACACGCTCGATCTTGGTGCCGATCGTACTCGATCGCTGTCGTTGCGGTTGAATACCACCCAGGCCCCCAAGATTCCGCTTTTCCTTCCATTCCATTCCAAGCGTCTTGAGTGTACGATATATCTCTAGCATGACCTCCATCGGTGGTGACCGGCTCCGGATACCAAAATGCCATTTCGTCCGATGTTGTTTCTTTTCTTTCACAGGCCAGGTACGTTTGGCATTGGCGTACGAGGCTAGATGGTGTTGTTCGGGAAGTTGGTCAGGAAGAGAGGAGTTGAGGACCGCAAAGTTGTTGATTTCCCCGTCAAGAGGAGTTGAGAAATCGAGTCCGTCATCAATGTCGTCGTCATCGTAGTCGCCATTGAACTCGGCCTCGAAAGGATTGTCTTCCAGATCGCCCGCCGGCGAGAGTGCGTTAGGCGACATTGTATTTCTAGGCTAGATCCAAACTTGAGCAAAGGCGTTAGTGAAAAAGATAGTTACGATTAACTGACGTCCATGGCTGCCAACTTCGCATCGCGCTCTTGTTCCTCGAATTCTGCCACTAGACATCATCAGCTGGATTACGGGTTTGTTATAAGAGTGCTTACGGTCCCTTCCAGCCCTGCGTTTGTCACGCAGTAGCATGTATGCCACCTTGACGGCGTTCCCTTGAACTCCGTCGTCCCTCCGTAGACATTCCCAAATATCGTCTTTGTCTACCCCCTCCATTCTCGACGCAAGTTCGTCAATGACATCTTCCTCAATGCGGCCTAAACCGTCGATTATCGCAAAGTCCAACGTCTTTCCAGGCGTCACCAAAGAGGAAAGCGTGCCGAGAACCGGACCAGGGGGTGGCGGAAGGGGTGTAAGATAACGTGGAAGGTCGGCCGTGTAGAAAGGATGTTGGGTGATTTCAGGAATGGTTATACGTTTGACGGGGTCGACAGCAAGCATCGCATTGATAAGACCTTTCGAATCGGCACTAAGGTAGCTTGGTATGTGGTAGGTTCCCTCTATTTTGGGTGAGTAAATGGACGGAGGCAAACAAAAGAGGCAAGCGTACGGCTGATTTTCGTGAAGAGTGTCTGCACGTCATCGTCCTCGAATGGAAGTCTTCCACATAACATGACATAGAGAATAACTCCACAGCTCCATACATCGATCTCTGGACCCGTGTAAAGACCACCACGAATGACCTCCGGAGCGGCATAATTCGGACTGCCACAACTCGTCTTTAGAAAATCACCATCCTTGATTTCGTTTGAGAGACCAAAATCGGCAATTTTAACGTTGAGGTCGTCATCAAGTAAGACGTTCTCCGGTTTCAAATCTCGATGAACGATCTTCAATTTGTGGCTGTACTCGATACCAGATATAAGCTGCTGGAAGAATTTCCGAGCGCGTTGTTCCGGCATGCGACCGTTATTAACGATGTAGTTGAAGAGCTCGCCTCCAGCGTATTCCAAAACGATTATGATATCTGTCGGGGTGGATATGACTTCATATCTGTGGCGTCTTCGTTACCCTTATGCGATCATATAGGTCTACGGATGCACGTACAACTTGATAATGTGTGGATGCCGCAGTGTGCGCATGTATTCGACTTCACGTTGGACTCGGGTCTTGGTTTTCGTCATGTGAATGACAGCCTTGGAGATGTACTTCATAGCAACCCTTTGTCCAGTGATGGTATGTGTTGCCACTGACAAGACAGAGGGAAGGTCATTAACCAGGAACAAAGGAAGATCACCATCAATTAGGGAGACGTACTCTTGACCTTGCCAAAGGTGCCTTCCGCGATGTCGCCAATGACCGTGTACTCCCCGAGCTTCGAAGCGGGGAAAACTGTGAAATTTTCACTCATCTGGACGCCCTCGTCGTCGTTGTCGTCGTTGTCGTCGCTGTCGTTGTTGTCGTTGCCAGTCCTCCCGCTCGAGCTGTGTCAGAAAAAAGATGGACTGTTTGGTCTTGGCCGATGGAGGTCCGTTACGTAGTCATTCGGGGTCCCACCTATTGATTATATAATTATCTGGGACCCCACTCCCGATCTAATCTATTCGGCGCTGAGTTGTCCCGTGCTTCTGCGACGGCAACGTACATTGCAGCTAGAAGGTATAGCCGTAATCTCGGAAGACGAACTCGTGATATTTGGGTCCGGAGCTCAGTTGGCATATCACTTGCAAACAGTATTCCCGCTGCACTCACCAGAGAACTTACCTTCGCCTGACTGGACAGTGTGGGATTTCAGACAGCTAAACAGGCCAAAGCAAGGGAGGGGATATAAAGCGAGAAACACAATATTACTAGCATGGAATATATTGTAGAGTACCAATGCTTTAATAATTGTGGACTTCTCCAAGAAATACATGATGGTCTCTTGAAACATGCATGAAAGAGTTTGCCATAGTGCATGACTTACTAGATGGTGTTTGTTTTTGTTGAATTCACAAGGTCAAGTTATCATTCTCAATGGTCGATGGTTACTGGTCATCATCCTCATTCAAGTTCCATGCGATAATGGTCATAAGTGTGTAGACCAGACTGGTTATTATGTTTCTGATGCAGTGAATATCGTGTGTTGAAGCTTCGATGGTCTGGACTGCCCTGCACACTATTGGAGCTCAGAAACATGACAAAGTGCCTCCGAGATTTTGGACTAATGTTGCTTTTGTCAGGCCTTCACTTTGGCACTCCTCTATCTTGTGTTATGCTGAGGCTAGTAACTCAGCTAGTAACTGATATGATAGAGTCGATGGTAGACTCGTATCCTTCGATGAGGTAATCCCAAGACTATTAGGACTACGGTAGTATCTTCCCAAGTGAGAACGTCTACCCTTCCTTCGGGTACTTCCTGTGCGATGGTAGCAAAGAAGATATAGATCTGTTGACGTACCCCTCTCCGAGTGATTACGGAGGCTTCTAGAAGAGAGTACTGGATGACGGGAATGATGAGAGGTCTCGCTCGTCCTGAGCGGCTTGCTGGTTACTAGGCTTGGATTGCATAGAACTAGCTAAGGTACAAACATGAGAGGTCTAAGTATTTATAGGTAGAAGAGATGCGCACAGACCAAGAGGAAAAAGGAAACTATCTAGAATGTTCCGGAGGATTCGTAACTATAAGAGGCAACCCTGGGCTCCAGTGCTTCAAGGTAAAATGGAAAGAAACGGAAGATGGGAAATATAGGAGCAATGGTTGGGAAAAGTAGGAAGATAACGGAAAGAAAAGGATAGGGGTTCAGTAAAACCATAACATTACCCCCTTCGTAGATATGTATCAGCTCACTGAGCTGAGTTATTCTCACCACCAGAAGAAGAAGTTTCATTGACAATCCAGGCAGCGACTGGAGGGTTAGTGGAAACGTCTGGACAATAAGTGACCTTATGTCCTCTTATTCCGCAACCGTCGCAAGGAAGTCCTCGACATTGACTTTGTGTATGTCCTGGTGCCCATAAATAACATTTCGGGCAGCGGTATTCATGGCATTCCTGATACCAATGGCCCCACCGTTGGCATTTGAAACACTGTCCCAAATGGACAGGAGTGTCAAGAAGGGAATCGACGTCAATAGGGTGAGTCAGAGTTCTGGGTGAGGGAGAACGGGGAGGGGGTGAAGGAGGAATAGGAAGATGGGTATCGTTGTCGTAACTGGTGACGGGGGTAGACCATTCTGGTTGGGGGGTCCAGGTGGCTCTGGCAGGTTCGGGGATGGGGAGTGCTGGGGAATCGTCATAGGAAGAAAGACGGGGTTGAGTAGGAATGGAGTAGGGGGTAGGACAACGTCTAGGGCGACAACGAGGTTGACGAGTGGGAGCTGGTGGAGAAGGGGAGGACGAAGGAGGAGTGAGGGACATTGCTGGAGAAAGAAAGAAACGGGGTTTGATCCTGCTAGTTACGGTTGGGGGATCTCCTTGATAACGGTCCTCCTCAGAGGGAGTCAATCCATCGAGGAGGGATTGGAGTATGGGTAAGGTAGCAGAGGGAATTTGGTTCACGAAGAACCAAAACCCTTCCTGATACATAAGATCAAGAAGATGATCCAACGTTTGTTGGGTGGAGTGGTCTATAGCTCGAGTAAAAGCGGAGGGAGGTCCTGACCGGGAACGCTGGAAGAGTAGATCGGTGGTATAAATTTGGTGGTACAGGCGTACCATAGTTTGTAAAGAGGTCGCCTGAGGCCAAAGATAGTCGTGTTCCAGACAGAAGAGGGGTTGGGGGTTGGCTAGGACGGTTCCAAAAAGAATACAGCGGTACGAGATGGGGAGACATTCAGCATAGATAGTGGGAATAGACATAACGATGAGCGAAAGGTGACGGATGAATGGAGGTGTGAAATGGGTTGGCGGAGTTCTAAAGATGTCGTCGAGTTTTATACTTGTCGAGTACCTTCGAAGCATTTCCTAGATTGGATTCTGGCTCCCAGGTATTCTCGGCGGAGGAATAACCCTTCCATTTCACAAGGTATTGTCTCCATCCTCATGTTCCGTGGTGATTCAGGATGTCTTCGACTTCCCATTCTTCTTCTCCTTCTATCTCTTCAGATGGTGGTGTAGAGGTTGATACACCTCTACGTGTATAACCTTATGTTGCCTATGTTTTCATCATTTGTTTACTTTACTTACTTCTGTTTCACGATAGTCCGGTTCGACGGTCTACGCAGTCCATGACATACCGGTCGGACTAGTGTGCACACCGAACGGACTAATCTTAGCCACCTTTTCTTACCTTGTTACTATTTTTGTAAGTTCCCCTATTCTTACTTTACCTTTCGGTTCGTAGCTCCAACGTCACCTTAGACATTCGGCCTACTCGGGACCGAGTCGGGAACTTCCGTCACCGCCCGTCAGGGTCGGTATTTCATATTCCCGGTCTCGACCCATTCCTTTTATATTATCAGGTACATAGACCATGCGTCTCTCCATACCT